>JAODAL010004161.1:0-160895 GCA_025379985.1 Phyllomedusa bahiana
AAACTGCATCCTAGTAGTGATTTTTATTTTTAACAGGGCTCACCGTGCAGTATCTGTGATAAGTTAGCTTTACTCTTTGGGTCGCTACGATTATGGCGATACCCTATTTATATAGTTTTTTTATGTTGAAGCACTTTAAAAAAAAAAGAAAAGTGTTTTTAGTGTGTAAAACAATATTTATGCATCGCTATCTTCTGAGAGCTATACATTTTTTATTTTTCCGTATACAGAGCTGTATAAGGACTTTTTTTTTTGCGGGATGAACTGACATTTTAATTGGTACAACTTTGGAGTTTATAGGAGTTTTTGATCGCTTTTTATTCCATTTTTATGTGCTGCGGGCATATGAACAATAATCTTAATTCTGTGATTGTTTTTTTGGTTTTTTTTTTACGGCGTTCACCGTACGGGTTAATTAACATGACAGATTTATAGGGCAGGTCATTACGCACGCGGCGATACCAAATATGGGTACTTTATTTATTTTTGATCTTTTTTGGGGCGATTGGCGTTTGTAAAGGGGAAAAGGGCGGTGTACGTATTTTTATTTTATTTTTCGTGTTTGTGTTTTACTTGTTTTTCACTTTTTTTTTACTTTTTTTCACTTTTTCACATTTTTATTTTACTTTTCCCCATAGGGGATTTGAATGAGAGATCTTTAGATCTCTCATTCAATAGGAATCAGTGCATAGCTTGTTGCTATGACTGGTTCCTATGACAACTGTCAGTCACGATGCCGGGTCATGCCCACAGGGCACGGCCGGGCGTCGTGACGTCACAGACAACCCGGAAGGCATTCTCTGCCTTCCGTGGTGTCTGTAAGGAGGCAGGAGCCGCACGGATCGCCTGATCCGTGCGCTGCTGCCGCCGACAGAGACGCAGGAGGAGCGATCTCCTCCTGCGTCTCTCTTAGTTATTGCGACCGGATTGTCGCGATAATTACGGGGTTATCCGCCCCCCCCCCCCGGAGCGATCCGGGGTCGGGGCCGATGGTGCGGGATGTAATATACAGCTGACATCCCGCACCGATCGCGCGAACTCTGCTTTAGAGTTCGCGCGATCCTCAGAAAGTATCCATACGTCCAGGTGCGTTAACCCCCAAACGACCTGGATGTATGGATACGCCCAAGGTCGTTAAGGGGTTAAATGTGCTCTACAAAGGAACAGATGAAATTTAGTCGTATATTGGGGTAAGAAAAACACAATGTATTTTACTCCAAATGGAGCCACTAACAGGCTTGAGTAACCCTTGGATATCAAATTCCTTACAGAAATGAACAGATGAAATTTAAATGTATATGGGACAGAATTACACCCACCCTGGACTTTAGGGAGAATACCCCACAAACTAAAACAAAATGATAACACTGATAGCATTTAATGTGTACAACTGAACATCTTGCCCCAGTCTCTGATAAAAGCAGTTTGTTTTAGAAAGACTTCTGTTGAGCAGCAGATACTGAACCCTGGGTGAGCTACAGGTGGGCAACTGACAGACTTGTGGTGGTCTTCCCCCACCCCCCAATTGCTGATAAAAGCAATTTGTTTTAGAATGAGTTCAATAGGAGAGGAGCAGCAGCAACTAGACGCTTATGCCAGGACACAACGAGAGAAGTGCACTGAGGAGTGAGCATGGCGTCCGTATTTATAGTGCTGTGACATCACAGAAGCCCGCCGGTCTCTAATTGGCTTCATGTCTGCACGTGTCATTGAGAGTGTTCTTTTCTATCTCCCAGGATTCTCTGCCCTATGTTACGCCATGTGCTTGCGGCCATTTTAGCAATAAAAAAGACGCTTCGTTCCCGCGAATCACCCTAATCTTTGGCTTCATGCAGAACCACAGTTCTCTTGAAATTCTAACTGAATACCACTTCATTAGAATAGGTTTGCCCATCTCTATTAATATGGGTATAATGGGATTTGTTTGGTATGATAGTGAAATCTATGGTGAGGTGTTAACTTCTTGTATTATCTAGTAACTGCACGAATTAAGAGGTCCCGGTAAATGTTCGTGGTCAGGGAAGCGGGGGGGGGGGGATCCAAAGTTTGCCATGGGGCGCAGGCTTCTCTAGTTATGCCTCTGTACACTGGAGTTTTTGCAGCATGGGAACAATAAGGGTCTCAGCCCTTCAACTTTGAGGATCCAAGTTGCGGCTTTGTCTGCATCTTTTAGTCTATGGCGTGGGACTCATTTCCTAGCGAAAAGGGTCATTAAAGCAACATCCAGTTTAATACCCAGAATTCTTCACCCTGCATTACCTTAAGATCTCCTGCTGGCCTTACGTAAGGGATGCAAGCTTCCATTTGAAGCTTTCATTTGAGGCCCTGGATTCAGTGACTTTGTAACATCTCTCTTGGAGAACAACTTTACTTCTAACTCTAACCTTTGCCAATTGGGTTGGTGAACTCCAGTCACTGGGCTCTAATGAACATTGTTTTGTTGCAAGACAAAGTCAACTTATGGTTTCTTCCAATCTTAAAACAGAAGAAACATTCCCAGACTAAAATCAATCAATTTACTATATTACCAGCTCTAACTTTGCAGAACACCTCTCAGGAAGATGAACTTTGGCATTTTCTGGACATGGTTAGATGTCTCAGGACTTATTTATCTCCATTCAGGAAGGATGAAAACTTTCTTCTATCCTTTGCTGGTGCTAAGAAATGTTGTAGAACCTCCAAAGCCACAGTTTCTTGCTGGATTGCTGAGACTATTTCCTTTGCCTATTAGTCTTAGAACCTAGAGTTACCTCTCCACCTTTCCACCTCTACAGCCTTAGTCTATGAAGATCTCGTCTGCTTAGCAGCTTCTTGGTCATCAACACACTTATCCAGCATTTTACGACTCCTATGAAGTCCTCAGATAATGCCATCTGCAAGATGTTAATTCAGAGCTCTGTGCGAAAAGATACTTCCTAAAGTTCTGCTTGCAACATTGCTATATAGTGCTGCTAATAAGGATCCAAGGGAAGTTTGCTCTCTTCTAGATAGTCTGCCTTTTATCAGGTCATACAGGTGGTATGGTGGGGAATTTGGGGGGTCCTTTTGGTACCTCAGCCAACATGTTCTCAGTACCTAAATCATCTAATTGTCACCTAGTCCTGAGGAAAACCAAGTTGGACACCACTGCTGCTTACTTTAGTTCTCCTCCAGGCCCAGTGGACAAACCAACATCCCACAACCCAAGCAGTAAGTAACTGGAAGATAATCACAATATCATAATGCCAAATGCTCACCACCAAAAGAAGCACTAATAAAGCATACAAAACATACAACACCCTGGTTACCAAACATCAGACTGCTACACCCTATTAGGACAGATATAACAGCTTGTACCATACAGTTAAACCACCAGCACCCCACTTTCTAGAGAAGGGCCCCATCTTTGATTTAACTGTAAAGTAGTTCTCAAATGTTTGGCTATATCGATGTTTTTTTAATGCTCAAAGAATGGCTCCACCATGTATTAGTACATACTAACACTTTGGGATTTGGTCGTTGTCTTTCTTCAAAGACTTTGATTCTTATTTTCTTCTAGTCAATAGGCATATAAATAAATTCTGCAAATAAATCTTACATTTTCTCAGTAGACATAGTTTTATTAGGAAATGCTTTAGAATCCCTGAACAATGAGATATTTCATCAAAGCTGTAAATTTAATCACAGTTCATAGATATAAACCCTGCATCCCGGAGCCTGGCTCTCAGCTCACATGTGATGACAGAGGAGGATGCTATATCTGTGTGGCTGATAAGATGAAGTGACTAGGATAACACGGTCATGACATCTGATCTCACTGAGATGTCACCAGTGCAATGTTACAATCCTGTATTTTCAATTGTCTTCCATGTGTTACTTATTATATGTCCTACAACCTCTGGACATGGACTACAGTCCACATCCCCACAGTGTACACTCAGCCAAAACAATCTCAGAACTGGACTGGAATATGAATATCATAAGAGAGGAGACTTTATCATAGGAGGACTCTTCCCTGTCAATGCTGGCTTTGAGCACATAAAGCTGTCTTATCAGGAGTTCAGAGGAAGGATCACATGTTTATTGTAAGTTTCCCACCATCCATTCTGAATGACCTTCGCTTTGGCTCTTTTCATACCATATGTTTATAACACAGCTGACACATATTGGTAGAACAGAAATAGGATACAGCAAGTTGCATGTAAGGGTGCATCCTGCTTCCACTGACTTCTAGAGTTGTCCTGCCAGCAAACGGAATGCCAACATGCTATTTGTGTTTTTACATTGGAAGTTATAGCACCAATATCCAATGCTGTATGGACATCCTCATTTTGTGGCATTCTGTTTCTGCAGAAAACTTTTTGTCACTCAATGTGTACAGTATAAAAGTTTTTACAGATGTATTGTAGATGGTAAGAGTCTAAGTTGCACATTTATCATGTTAAAAGTAGCCAAATGTAAAATTTTCGGGTATGTCCACACGATGAGTAAAATTCACTTGTCGAATTCTCGACAGATTGTACCATTGAAAACCACATCTGAATACAAAGTTTTCAACCATTATTTCATATGGATTTAGTGATGTTTTTTTCTGGAAAGTTTGTGGTCTGAAAATGAGTCCCATTCATCTCTAAAGGGCTTTTGTAGTAGATCCAAATTAGAGATGTTCTGGACGCGTTTTGTTCCAAGATTATTTTTACTTTTGAAAACCAAAACCAACCCTATGAAAATACAGGACTACAACGCATGTTTTCTATTGAGGTCAATAGGGAGGATTTTACATTCGGTTTCAGACGAGTAATCCACATGGATTCTGACTTAAAGAATGCTTGTCCTGTAGACAGACCCTTAGAGGGTCATCTGTGGACCTGGTACCAACTCGCCAGTTCTACCTGTGTTTTGAATAGTGTACGAGCTGACAGTAGTATGTATAAACAGCTCACAGCATTTTATAAATGGGTCCCGTTCTATGCCAAAAGTAGTCTCAGCTATGCCACTTTGAAACTGGCATGGATTTCTATGTTTTGCGCCAAACTCTGGTGTATTTTTGCTGTATGTTTGATGCATTGTACAACTCTGGCATGACACGCCGTGTGGTGTCTGGTGCAGATTGCACCAAGTTTTGGTGTACGACGGTTCATACATCTATTGAACAGGCCCTCGACAGTTTTTTTGAGCTCAAAACCTGCTAAGAAATGGCCCATGTCACCCTTAGGGCCACATGTATGAACGGGGATGCCGCAGGTTTCTTTCGTACTTTACTTCAAAAATCTGTAGTAGCCCTAATCTATAGCTGTAGGAACCATCACACTCCAAACATTGGCACAATTTTCATCTGCCCCGACACTTTGTAATGTGCCAGAGATGTGAGGACATTCCAGTGGTGTTCCACCACATTTGTAGGATTAGACACATTTATGAATATCTGATGCCAAAAGTAGACTCAAAACTGTCAAAACAGCCAGACCAGGTTAAAAGTGGTCTGCCTGAGCCTAAGGTTGTTGTAGTAGAACTAGATTTGTCAGTAGAGCAAAAACATACAATTATTTCTTTAGTTATACCACTAAAATAATACAAACTTATTTATAATAATTATCAAACTATGTAACAATAAATAACATCAAATAAATAATAAATTATATAATATCCCCCAACAATGTATCCTATAACATTTATATTTTTTTAATCTAAAGTGAATATTAAATTAAATAATATAAATGAATTAAACCAATCCAGCATCTATCCTAAATCCTGTTACTACAGTATTATCAGAGACTCCAAACACATCACAGCAGGCTAGAAATAAGAGACAAGCCATTAAAATAGCATGTCAGTGAATAGAAAATATGGTAGTGTTCTTGTTTTGGTGGACCACAGACTAATGAAAAAATGTATTGTGTCAATACTAAAATTTTGTTCTGATTTGTATATTTTTTTACAATTAAAATCTTTCAAATTTTTTTTTTATACTTTTATATAGTGATGAGCGATTGTATCAACTATCATTATTGAGTCGATATTCTATATCGACAATTATCATGATGAAAGTCTATGGGAGAGGAACAACACCTTCATTCTTACACCCAAACAGGGCTGGAGAAGCTGGAATTAACATCCACAACAGTAAACTGGATACGTTCTACATCTTAGGCAAGACAATTAGGCAACAAGAGTCACAGAAAAAAACTGACAGACTATTCACTATCCCTGTCTTGTACCACAGCATGATCCTTAAACTGTATACCTCACAATATTAAAGTGCCAGAAAAGGAGTCTTGAACACCATTTAGTTGAACTGGAATGACTATGCCTGTCCTGGAACGCAGCAGTACCCTTTGAACTCGTCTGACCACAGTTTAAAAAGTGTGGAAAAGGAGTCTTTGAATCACCATTTTAGTTGAACACGACATTGACTATACCTGTTCTGTACCACAGCATGACCCTCAAACCCGCTTGACCCACAGATTAAAAAGTGCCGGAAAAAGGAGTCTTTGAACCACCATTTTAGTTGAACTGGACATTGACTAGACCTGTCCTGTACTGCAGTATGACCCTCAAACCTGCATGACCCACAAATTAAAAAGTGCTGGAAGAAAGTAGTCTTTAAAGCAGTATTTTAGTGAAATGGACATTGACTATCCATATCCTGTAACGCAGCATGACCCAAAAACCCGCACAGGTGCCCTTTTGGACCATCAGCAGAAAATTTCTCAATAAGAAATAAACTATATTAAAAAAAACTAGTTTTCCAATACTGCTGCTGCTAGAGCTACTTGCCATTCTACTGGTGACATTGTTCACCCTGACATTAGTGATAGTGAAACAAACAAAACAGATGTCACCAGTAGATCAACAAGGCCTGTCTGAAAATCCTGCATTATACTGTCAAGTGGGTTAAAGGAAATTACTGATCAAGGTGGGTGAGGCTGTAAACGTGGATCACGCAGGTTCAGCTGGCAGGGCCAGAGTTACAGTGGGTGCGGTAAAAGCCAGGCTGGTGTTCGTCATCTATTAACACGCAGGTTCAGCTAGCAGGGCCAGAGTTACAGTGGGTGCAGTGAGAGCCAGGGCTGGTGTTTGTCATCTATTAACACACAGGTTCAGCTAGCAGGGCCCAAGTTACAGTGGGTACGGTGAGAGCCAGGGCTGGCGTCCGTCATCTATTAACACGGTAAAAATGCCCTTATGACACAGCAATGACAACAGTCGTTCTGAAGCAGAATGCGGAAGCGGAAATGTGAGCTAAGACCTCCAGCCTTCCTCAGTACACAGTCAATACTTGAGTAGCGATTGAGAAATTTCAGCCTCTACAAGAGCGCTTGCCCCTCCGTATGAATGAGGACCAGTTGGGTTTCACTTGGAAATGCTGGTGGTTGAAGCTCCTGTTCCACCCAGGTGCCCTTGTTCTCGGCTTTCTTTTTCTCGTTTTACTCAACATTTTGGAGGAAATTGTCTCTGTTCTTGGGGTGGCGAATGTGCTCCATACTCAATGTCCTAAGAATAACCTACATCTGTTCAAGTCTTCCTGTACCTCCCTTGTACAATTCAGAGGAATATTTGTATCAACTATTTTTACATGCAAGTTTTTTAGTAGTTTAATTCTAGAAAACACATTTTTAAAATAAAGTGGAATCCCACCAGATCTTTGTTTCTCTTTTTTTAATTGTATTAAATAGGTTGTCTCACTACAGGCATTGCTAGCTATGTTAAAGATCTTGCAAAGACAAGTCATTTTGCAATATGTGTGCATTAACAGTGTCCTACCTATTCCTGTTTTGACAGCACCATGCCCCATAAAATTCAAAACATGACCCTTCAGCCACTGTTTACAATTTTGAAGAACACATATCTGTTAAAAAAACACATTTTTTACAATAGGACCTGTAGTATAGCTGTATTTCACAGCAACATCCCCCAAAAATTCAAAACAAGACCTTTTGGCCACTGTTGACAATTTTGAAGAGCAAATGTCTCTTAGAAACCACATTTTTTATAATAGGACCTGTAGCATGACCCACAAATTTATAAAAAATGACTTCTCAGACATTGTTAAAAATTGTGAGGGAGAAATGCTACTTAGAAGCCACATTTCTGTTCCAAAGGGCCTTGATTATAGCTGTATCTCACAGCACCATGACCTCAAAACCATTGACAGTGCGAAAAATTTTAATGAAGAAGTGAGTAAATGGAATACGATTTTTTCATGAAATCGTGTAGAATTGGTGTCTTTTACAGTCTCCTCACCGCAAAACCAGCAAAATGACTTTTTGGGAACTAAGAATAAAAATTGCAGTAAGAAATTATCATTTTAATTTTTTTTTTTTCAAGAGGACCATTTCTGTTTGAAGAGGAATGTGAAGTAGACAGGCAACTAATCGGTGACCTCGGCAATTGAGGCCACAAAATCATGAGAGATCCATGCCTGATTCATCTTGATGAAAGTCAAACTATCCACATTATCAGTGGAAAACCAGATGCGTTTGTCTGTAATGACTCCTCCAGCTGTGCTGAAGGTCCACTCAGATATGACGCTGGCTGCTGGGCAGGACAACACCTCTATGGCGTGGTGATACATTTTGGATACCCAGAAGTCGATTTGGTCCAGAACATATCCAAATACATCGGTGTTGAAACGCAGATAGTTGTGCACCATGATCTTAAGCTGGTCTCTGTGTGTTTTATGTGTGCCTTGCATTACATGCGTTGGTGAGGTGGTAAATAAGGATTGACCGAGGTGACCCATTTGGATTCTGCCACAATGCCTGCTGCTTCTACTTGGCACTCTACTGCTGTTACATTGCTGACGTTGTTCCACCGTGACATTTGAAGAATGTGAAGCAGACGCAACAGATGTCTCCATTTGATCAATCAGCACGGTCTCCAATTCTTGCATTTTACTCTTTATTTGGGTGGGGGGAAGGAAAGTGCTAAGTTTTGCTTTTTACCAGGGATCAAGGAGGATGGCCACCCATTAACTTGTTCATTTTGATGGCCTTAATGCGAGGATCACGTTGGAGGAAATGAAGCATCCAAGCACTCATGTAGGAGATAGAGCCTTGATTTCCCAAGCCTCTGGGTCGAGGGCACTAGAAAACTGATCTTCCTCATCTTCCTCCTCAAATCCATGCCAACCTCTTTCCAAGGCAGGGACATGGGTAGTGTCGGTGTCCAGGAATACCTCATCCTCCTCCTCTGCTTCCTCCGCTTCAACATCCCTGACTTGCCTCAGATTCTGTACCCTGAGAGCTGAGGCGTCGCCTTGCACCAGCCCTGGACCCCAAACCACTGCCTAATGAAGACCAATAAAATTGTGAAACTGTCGGGCCTTCTGGATTCGACGGAGATAAAGGCTCTGTGTCCGCATCTGTGTCCGTCTCCTCCTCCGTCGCTGGTGGGACCTGCTGTTTCAGAGTGTCCAACGATTGTTCCAGAACTAAGATCACCACAATGCTCATGCTGGCAAGGGCATTGTCCGCACTGACCATTTTGGTGGCTTCTTCAAAACTCGCAAGGATGGTGCAGAGCTCTTTCAGCTGCCTCCACTCTTGGTGGCTCAACACCCCGAGGTCCGCACCACTGGTTGTCAGGTCATGTGTCACTTTGTACTGCATAAGGGCATTGCACTGCTGCCACAATCACTGGAGCATGTGGAGGGTGAAATTCCAGCATGTTGCCACATCAACAATGAGACGGTTGACAGGGAGGCCGAGCTGTTGCTGTAATACAGCCAGCTGGGATGAAGCAGGGCGTGAAGGGCGGAAGTGTGAGATCAGACCTCGAGCCTTCCTCAGCAGGCAATCCAGACCCGGGTAGCGCTTTAGAAATTACTGGAGGACAAGGTTCATGATGTATACCAGGCAAGAGATGTGCTCCAGCCTACCGGCCAGGAGATTTCGACCGTTATCGCACACCACCTTGCCTGGCACAAGGTTCTTATCACCCAGCCTGCGCTCGGTCTCAATTGCGCAAGCGACCTGTTCCACAGCTCACTGACCCCCATGTGTGTTGATGGTCTCCAAGACAGATTAATTTCAACACGGCTTGTTTTCTCTGGGTACGTGATGCTACCAGTGGACCTTGGGGGAAAGAACCCAGCACCATCCCTGCAGTTTTAAGGAGCCAGTGCCGAACCAGAGAGCCATCTTCACCTCCAGAGACCTCCACCCAGTTCACCCAGTGAGCTGTCATTGAGATATAGCGGCCTTGGCTGTGCTTACTAGTCTATGTATCGGTGGTCAGATGGACTTTGCCGGACACAGATGCAGACAACGCCCTTGGGATTTTAGATGACACGTGGCTGGCCAGGGCAGGGACGGCTTTTCTGGAAACGAAATGCCTGCTCAGCATCTGGTATTGGGGGCAGGCAAAGGCCATGACGTGGCAGAACCCATCTATGTCCACCAGACGGAAAGGCAACATTTCCGAAGCCAAAAGCCTGGCAATGCCGGCACTGAGGCTTTTGACTTTGGGATAGTTCAGGTTAAAGTGTTTCTTCTGCTCCCAAACCTGGTAGACAGAAGGTTGGCTGCTAGACTGGCCGCTGTACGGCGTGCAGGTCAAACTGGTTGAAGGAGAAGGGGTAAGCTGTGTCTCTAGTGGTGCTGGTGGTACTCGGACGATGGTAGAGGCTGAAGTGGAGGCTGATCCTTGCACATGACGCTGAGAGACATGGACAGCTGGGGAATGCTTGGTCTTGGAAGTGGAGGAGGCGGAGACAGAGGGTGTGACATTGGATGGAAGCCCGGGACCGGTGTGGTCTTTTTTCGCTAAGTGTTCCCTCCATTTCAACTCATGCATTTGCTGCATGTGACTAGACATGTTGTTGGGGGTGAAACACCTAAGAGTCTTCCCTCTACTGATGCGTTTCTGGCCAAGACGGCATATGACATCACTGGGTGAATCAGAGGCCTTTTCAACGACGATAAGCAAGGAGCGGTGTTTCTGCTGATCATGGCTGGCGGAATAATCTCAGCGGACTTGTGCGACCACCCTCTCCCTTTTTGAGGCGGGACTCGTACTGACACTACCCCATCGTCTTCCTCCTCGTCCAGTGATGAAGCGCTCGCAAGCAAATTCTGCTGAAAAGACCACGTTGCATCCGCAATGTCTTCATCATCATCATCATCATCATCTACACAGGTGACTTCCTTGTCCTGACATTCTACATCCTGGAGCCACGGGCTACAAGCAACAGGCTCTGCAATGAGTTGCCGACCGCCCGGGATTTTTGCCGATTGACCGGCTTCCTTCTCCTCCTCTGATGGCATCAGTAACTGGGCGTCAGTGCAGACAAAATCATCATCTTTGGCCTCTTTATCTATTGAAATGCCTTTTGACCCCAAACGCATTTTGTCATCAAAGAGGTCTTTAGAAAATGCATTATCCACATTGGTGGGTACATGAGTTCACATTTGGGCTGCCTTTGCTTCATGTTGGATGGATGCTGATGATGATGATGATGACATTTGTGGCCGTGACTGGGAGGAGGTAAGACTGCTGGATGCAGGGTGCATTAACCACTGAAGAACAGATTGGCGATGCTGTTCGTTACTGAGATTCACAGGGCACCGACCCAGCGATGACAGGCCTGATGGTCCTGCAACCGACGATCCGCTGGCTGGCCTAATGTTGCCAGCACTGGAAGGAGCACCTTCTCTCGTACCTCTACCTCCATGTCCTACACCCCTCTTTGCTCGCTTTCCACCTGCAGTTCGTTCCACGTTCATAAATAAAAAAATTTAAAAGGTATGTAAGAGTTTTTGACAGTCTCTTATTGAAAGACTGCAAATCACAACTATTCTTAAATCCCTCTAATTTCCAACAGCCAACTAGGATTTGAATTGTTTCTATCAAATACCTGTGAAATGCGGTCTGGTGGAGTAACCATATCACAAAATCAACAGTGTTCTTCCTTCACTCCCTGAGATTTACAACTGCCCAGAAGGACTAGCAATTGATAGTTTTCAACAAACTATCATACAAGTGCGCTCTCTGCGCCAAACTGAGACACACTGAGTGAAATAGAAATATTAAAAAGTTACATGGATTAATATGGCGGCCTTCGCACTACTGACTACACTCCTAATTTGCTATCAAAAATGTTTACCACAATATGCGTACAACTGAGCTCGCTGCGCCAACCAGATGCACGGACTGCAATAAGAGTATTTAAATTTTATATGGATTAATATGGCGGCCTTCGCACCACTGACTACAGCCGTAATTTACTATCAACTATGTATAACACAATATGTGTACAACTGAGCTCTTTGCGGCAAACAGAGGCATGAACTGCAATAAGAGTATTTTAATGTTATATGGAATAATATGGCAGCCTTCACATCACTGACTACAAGCGTAATTTACTATAAATTATGTAGAACACAATATGCGTACAACTGAGCACTGGGCAGCAAACAGACACACGGACTTCAATAAAGCTATTTAAAAGTTATGGGGATACTGACATGCAGTGATTACACTAGAACTGAAAACACAGGGACAATTTCAACTCCTATCAGAGGTCTGTTGGCCATAAAAGTGGTAAAAAAAACAATGCTTTTTCAATTTAAGATCACAGAACACACTGAGCTGCAAAATATTTTCCTTTCAAATGCCTCTCCTCACTGATGATACTATAATAACTCTGTTAATAACCGTTTGAGATCAGGATTTAGGGTAGATGCTGGTTTAATCAATTGATATTATTTGTTTATTATTAGTTTTATAGAAATTTCATAGAAATTTTATAAAGAGATCATTTTATATTTTTGGATATTACATAATTTAATATTTATTTTATATTGTTTAATGTTTTATTCATGATAATCTTTACAAATCAGTTTGTATTATTTTAGTGTTATAAGTTTGGAAATAATTTATATTTTTTTGCCCTAATAGTAAATCTAGTTCCACTATGACAACTGTAGCCTCAGTCAGACCAGTTTTAACTTGATCTGGCTGTTCTAACAGTTGTGCGCATACTTTTGGCATCCCACATTCAAAATGTGTTTAATCCTATGAATGCGGTGCAATGCCTCCAGAACACCTCCACATCTTTGGCACATTACGAAGTCTTAGGGCAGGCGCCAACTGCACCAACATTTGGAATGCGCCATGCTCATACATCTATAGAACAGTGCTACAACAAATTTTTGGTGCAAAGTACGCCAGAAACCTGTCGCAGCCCCGTTCATACACGTCGCTCTTAATGTTGACATTAAACCGTGTAGAGTACGTTCACACGGCTGATTTTGACGCTGTTTTTGGAGAGGTTTTCAGAGAGTTTCCGCTTCCAAAACAGCATCAAAAAAGCCTGCAAAGCTCCACAGTTAATTTTCATGTAAAACAGCATAATAGTTCACACACAACAAGGTTTTTACATGCCTTTTAGGCGCTTCTCTGGAAGCTGTTTTTTGGCTGAAAAAAAAAGTGTCATGTCAATTCTTGAAGAATTTTCAGTGCTGTAAAATCCCCATAGGAATCAATGGAGAGCTTCAAAACCTCGTCCAAAATCTCAACGAGTTTTTAGCCACATTTCTTGGCGCATTTTTGACACGTTTTTGGAACGATTTTTGGCGCAGTTTTTGCCTTGGCTATTAATTTCATAGTTTCATAGTTTGTAAGGCTGAAAAAAGACAAGACGTCCATCCAGCCTGTTGTGCTAAGGTGTTGATCCAGAGGAAGGCAAAAAAACCCAATGAGGTTGAAGCCAATTTTCCTCATTTTAGGGAAAAATTCCTTCCCGACTCCAATCTGGCAATCGGAAAAAATCCCTGGATCAACGACCCTTCTCCAGAATCCTAGACACTATAACTAGTTATATTATTACGCTCCAGAAATGCATAACTCTGTTATTGAATTCACCATGACAAATTCCTCTGGTAGAGAGTTCCACAGTCTCACTGCTCTAACAGTAAAGAGAAACTTTCATTCCTCAAGACGTAGAGGCTGCCCCCTTGTTCTAGATACTGCCCTGGGTATCAATAAATCTTGTGAGAGATCTCTATATTGACCTTTGATGTATTTAAACATATTTATTATGTTCCCCTGAAGCCGTCTTTTCTGTAAAGTAAATAACCCTAGTCTTGCTAATCTTTCTGTGTATTGCAGGCCACCCAGTCCATTTATTATTTTTGCTGCCCGCCTTTGTACCTGTTCAAGCTCTACAATGTCTTTCCATTGCACAGGTACCCAAAACTGTACACAATATACCATATGTGGTCTAACCAGTAATTTATATAATGGGAGAATAATGTTCTCATCATGTGCCTCTATGCCCCTTTTAATGAACTCCATGATCCTATTTGCCTTGGCAGCTGCTGTCTGACACTGGCTGCCTTTACCAAAATTTTTTTTGAATTTTTCCACTTTTTCCCAAAAATACAGCATAATAATGGACCCTCCCATATAAACCCCCGTGGGCGGGAATGCCCCTGATTTTGGGTCGTGGGCCCCAAAAATGGGCCCCCGATTAATGTAAAAGTGGTCACCCTTCCTTCCGCCTTAGCAAAAAATTGAAGATTTTTGGGTAAGGACCGGGGGGCAAACCCTTGTGGTTTGATGGTTTCGGGGAAACCCCTTCTAATTCGAACTTTAATTACCCCGATTCCGGTTCTAAAAACGCCCATTTGTTTCACCAGCCCTGGTGCCGGGGATTCCTGGTTTGAGACCAAGTTTGCAAGCCGGCAATAGAGTTTGGACCGTTTTTTGGGGAAGGATTCCAGGGATTGTACATAGTCTGGAAGGCCCGAACATCTCCCTTTCCCACAAAAGTAGACCCCGTAAACCAAACGCTGTTTTTAAAAGATTTTGGGCAACGCTGGGGGGGTTAAACTCTTCGCAGGCAAGAGAGACAGAAGAGTTTGGTAACCCCGGATGCTTTTGAATTGGGGGCCGATAGCATCCTGGGGCGAAATAGTAGATATTTAAGGGTGGGCACCCCCTTGGGGCCTACGCGGGGGCGCTTTGTGTTTTTTTTTCCCTAGGGGGGGAATATAAGGGGGGACCAACAGATTTTACATTTGTAGAAAAAAATTTTTTCAGAGTTTGGGTGCAAGCGGGTTTTGGGGGAAGGCCAGGAGGCTGAAAGGGGCCCTATTTTTTCTGTAGCCCCCCGGGCAAGGCCCCCCTGATGGGGCCCAAAAAATGGGGCCCCCGGGAGACAAGGGGGGGGGTCGGGCATTTTACCCCCCACCACCCCCCTTCCCCCCCATGGTGGGGCTCTTTCGTTAGGACCCCGGGGGCCCCCTGGCAATTTTTATGATGGGGCCCTCATTTTGAAAACCCAAATTATATAAGGGGTGCCCGAGAGCAATGGTTTTCCAGACAAGGAGGGCTTTTGGGCCCCCAATGAGAATGTCCCAAATGGTTTCACACGGGGGGTACCCCTGCCGTGAAAAGGGCCCAAGGTTTTAAATTGCCGACGAGGGGGGAGAGATGAGGGAAAACCAAGGGTGGCGGGGTTCTGCCCTAAACCCTGGGATGGCGGCTTGGGAAAGGCGCCTTATGGGGGCCCGCACAGGAAACTGCGCAGATTCCACACAAACACTGGACTAGGGGTTGGGGGCACTTCAAGGGGGATTGGCCCCTTTTGAAAGGGGTCCCCAGGTTCCCCCGGGGGGGGAGAAAAGGGGCCGTAGTCGTTTAGCCTGGCCCGGGACCGGGCGGGGGGGGGTACAGAGGGATGAAAGATTGGGGCCCCGGGGAATCAAAGGGGGGGTTCCCCGTGTTTTGGGGGGGCTCCAGAATTTGCACGGGGGCAAAAGGGGGCGGGGTTGGGGGGGGGGGGGGGGCATTGGTTTTTTCCCTTTTTGGGTGCGTCCCGGGGGGCTGGGCTGCTTTGAAAGGGGGGGCTGGGGGGGGTTGGGGGGCCCGGGCTTTTGGGGTTGGGGGCCCCTTTTTCCCGGGAAAACCAAACGGGGAAAGGGGGAACGGGTTTGATGGGGGTGAATTTTTTCCCCACTGAGGGAAGGGAAAGGGGGAGGGGAAAAAGGTAAGCGCCATGTTTTCATTTTATCGGGAACCTGCCTTCCCCCCAAAATTATGGTCGGGGGCTCCACGTGGTGCGCTGAGGATCCCGGTCCCGACGGCTTTTGGCAGTTTCCCGGGAAGGGGGGGCCCGGGTTTTGGCGTTTGAAAGGGCAAAGAAAAAAGTCAAAACCTGGGCAAAAGGGGTTTCCCCGGGGTCCAAATTGGGGGATTGGCGGGGGTAGCTCCCCGGGGTTCCCGCATTTCTTTTTTTTTGGAAAATTGGGAGCCAGTTTCTCCGGGCCCTGGGGACCCCGGGGCCGGGAAAAGGAAATGGTTTCCAGGACAGGCCCTCTGCGATGCCCATTTGGAAAGTAGGTTAAAAAAAATATTCACCGGGGGGGGGGGGGGCCTTTGTCTGCGGGTTTGCAGGGGGGGGGGACGTTCTCCTTCTTTTTTTCCGGGCTGGGGGGGCCCCATTTGGGGAAAAGTTTTAATCCCCTTTTTTTTTAATTTTTCCTGTCAGAGCTCTTTTCCTATGCCCTCGGCTCATTAGCATGGGGGGGGGGCCCCCCCCCCCCCGACCCCCTAAGGGCTTTTTCAAATTCTCATTTTTTTCAGATTTTTTTTATCTTAATTTTAAAAATTTAATGGCTCACAGGGGGACTTAACAGAGAAAAAATTAAAATAGAAAAAAGTAAGGGGGAGTACGGGGCTCACCAAACCCTCGGTTTATCGGTGTTTTTTAAAGGGGCTCCCTTTAAACCTTTTTATGGTTGGCAGGGAAAAAGTCTTTCCGGGGCTGAAGATGAAGGGGGGTTTCAAATAAACGGGGGGAAACGGGGGGGAAATCCGGGGCCCCCCCCATTTTTAAAAAAAAAAGGATATATCGTAAAAAAATAGGGTTCACTTTTTAAAAATTAAAGGGCCCTTCCTTAAAAAAGCATATTTTAAAGAAAAAAACCAAACATGAAAAAATTTAAAGGGGTTTCCCGGTTTTAAAGGCTAAAATTTTTCACCCTTTAGCGTAAAATACCTAATATCCAACATTTCACTTTATCCCACCCGGGAAGAAATTTAACTTTATCCACCTGATATTTAACTCCTTAAATATAGAGAATAGAAAAAAGGAGGAAACACCCTATTCACACTAGTAACGTCAAATGGCATTCTGAAATATCCAGACACCTAAAAATCTGCATCAGACTAACAGTACTATTCAAACTATATCAGAAGTACCCAAATTAAATAGAAAATTCTAACAATTATCATCTAAAAAAGATAAGAAAGATGCCCAAAGTTAAAAAAATCCTAATTCCCCCCCATAACAGCTTACTATAGGCAGGAAACATTTCTCTCATACAAAAAAAAAAAAAAAAAAAAAAACACTATTAATATAAATACAAAAATCTTTTTTCTATTATTTAAACCCCAAAGGGGGTCTCTAACAAGCGTAAGGAAACCATTAAAGCTTTCCCGTTGTAAAAAATTTTCTTTCCCAAACCCCCCCCCGTTTTTTGGGGTTTTTAACAATATTTAAAAGCCAAGACTTTTAGATGTTCCCACTATTAAGGGGGGTACTTCCCGAAAATGTTTAGAAAAATTTCCCGATACTTACGGGGACCCGAAGGTTTTTCATCATTACATGTTCTCTAACCTCACCTTGAGGCATCTGGTTGGGGGGCAACCCACATATTTCAAATTGCAAAAATCGCACCAAGGGTAAAAACACAACAAATTTAAATTGGCATTCATAAAACCCATGGAAATTTTTTATTTTTTGTGTGTAACAAGTGATTCAAAAAGTTCCCAATTTTTCCATATATTTGCACTGGGCCCCCCCCAAACCCCTAATTTCCACCCCCCCTCTGAAAGAAAACCTTTTAATCAATCCATATGCCCGGATTTTTCATGGGTCCCCCAAGTGACAACTTTCAAATTTTCCCCTTCATCCCCCAAAAATTTTGGCTTTGGAGGCAAAGCATGGGCAAATGGGCAAATGAAAATTCTTTTCAAATGAAAATCTCAAGTAAATTTTTTCTGGAATTTAAAAGAATTTTTTTCTTTGGGACAAACATTTTTTCTTTCCCCGCGAAATTTTTCTATTTGGCAGAACCCGGGATGCCCAAGGGGGCTGTTTTTTTCCCCCTTTCCTTTGGCCCAACATTTTATTTTTTTCCTGGTTTGGGGGAAAAAAAATAAATATTTGGAAAACCTTTTTGCAAATATTTTCTGGTATTGGGGGATACATAAAGAAACCCCTGCTAATTGGCCCGGGATTCTATTTTATACCCCTTTTTGGAATTTTTTGAATTCCAAATTTTAAAACCCAAAAAAATTTTCCATGAAAAAAAAATTTTGGGAGAGATCGCATTTTGGGTTTTTAAAATCCCCAGGTTAATTTTCCCTATTGGAAAAAATTCAAAACTGTTTTCCAAAAAAACCTTTGCAGGGAAAATATTCTCCATGCCTCTAGTTTCCCCTCCCAAGGGAAAGTGATAAAAAAAAAACCTTCAACAGGGGAAATTTTTAAAAACAAAAAGGAATTGTAGTAAATATAGAGGCTTATTTTAAAAAGGAAGAAAAAATTATCCCCTAAAAGATTAAAAAAAAAGGGGGATATAAAACCTGGCAAATAGAGAGAGGTATTAAAAAAGCTTCAGAAAGAAACAGAAATGAACTTATTGAAACAACAAAAAGAGTTAGGTCAAAAGACAAATTCCGATATGTTTTACTACTACTTTTAGTAGACAATTTTCTGAGATTGCTAAAATTATACAAAAAAAACCCACCAGTTCTTTTCAGTAGATACTACAATTTTGGGGGGATTCTGAAGGGTGGGTGTATTTTTATTTCTAAAAAAACCAAAAAAAAGGCAATATAGTTTCCCCAGTATGTTTGGGTTTAAATCTATTGGTGCGCAGAAGGACATATGGGGTTTTTTCTGAAAGGTTCCCTTTTAGATGTGGGACTATAGTCGGGGCAGGCAAATATAAAATAAAAAACGAACAATTTTTAAATCACATGTTACACCCCCAAAAAAAAACAAAATCCATAGTTTTTAAAGAACTGCCAAAAGTTTTACATGTTGTGTTTTAGCTTGGGCGAAACTTTTCAATTTGCAATAAGTGGGGGTTTCCCCCACCAATGCCTCAAAGTAGGGTTAGAAACAAAGAAAATGATGCCCAAAACCCTTCGGGGGCCCCCTAAAGTTTTCTGGGGAAATTTTTAAACTTTTTCAAGAAGTACAACAACCCAAAAATTTTGGGGAAAATCAAAAATCATGGCAATTGAATTTTAAAAACCCAAACCGGGGGGGATTGGGAGAAAATTTCTTCCCAAACAAAACATACTGGATCCTTACCTTTTATACGAATCCCCTTTTGGGATTAAACATGGGAACAGACTCTGTATTTATATAAAAGATGTTTTTTTTTTTTTTTTTTGTAAGAAAAAATGTTCCTGCCTATAGAAACGAAAAGGGCATAGGATTTTTTATACATTGCTTTTTTCCTTATCTGCATAAGAGATAATTGAAAAAATTTTTCTTTTAATTTGGGTACTTCGAAAGTTTGAATATACTGTTTCTGAGCAGATTTTTAGGTGTCTTTATTTCAAAAATCCATTTGACTTTACTAGGTAAAAAAGGGGTGTTTCCCCTTTTTTTTTCTATTCTCAATATTAAGGAGTTAAAA
The DNA here is from genome assembly GCA_025379985.1 of Phyllomedusa bahiana. Classification (NCBI taxonomy): domain Eukaryota; kingdom Metazoa; phylum Chordata; class Amphibia; order Anura; family Hylidae; genus Phyllomedusa; species Phyllomedusa bahiana. The sequence continues at coordinate 19,644 of JAODAL010004161.1, forward strand.
CAGGGGGATACCTGAACTTCCTGGGTGGGTATAAAAGTGAAATTTGTTTTACTTAGATATTTTACGACAAGGGCTAAGATCAGCCTGAAACCGTAAACCTTTTTGCTTTTTGGATGTTTTAACTAGCTTTTAAGGAGCTTCAATAAAATGAACCTCGTTTATTAAGAATATAATCCTGTGTTCATGGGTGCTGGATTATCCCTGTTTCCAGTTTATAGTTAACAGAGAATAACATGTCTGTGTAGATCCCATTGATTTTCCCTGTTTTATAAATATTCTGTACATGCCCCAACTTTGCTATTTGACTCAACCGCAGGCCTCAGAATTGAAGGAATGCCTACTAGATTTTAGGTTTTTCTTTTTTATAGAATATTTAAGGACAATGTCAGGTTTTCCAGCACGCTATGGTGCAAAAACATAATGAACGCCCTCAAAAAAGACCTCATTTTTGAAACTATAAAAACCTCAAGGAATAAACCAGGGTGTAATGAGTATATTTACCCCAAGGTTTTCCCAATTTTTTAGCATTAACAAGCAAATAAAAAATTTTACATTTTCTCAAATTAGCAGTTTCACAAAAAAATTTTGGTGTTTATTGAAAAAACAAAATAACCCAATTTCTTCCAAAGATGAAAAAACATTATGCTGCTATTTGGGAACATGTCATGGCCTTTCAAGAAAGTGCTGTTTGGTTTTTGGAGCACAGATTTTGCTGAATGCCTGTTGGGTGCCATGTCACATTTGTAAAGCCTGCAGTATAGGCGACACCTTCCAGATGTGACCTAATTTTGAAAACTACAACCCTTAAGATATTCATCTTGGGAAAACATGAGTATTTTGAGCACACGTTTCAGAGCACCCTTTCCTGACAGCCAGCTATAATAATATGGCTCAAAGTTTTTTCCCAAGAGCCATACATTTTTAATTTCCCCCTACATAGACGTATAAGGGTTATTATTTTGCAGTGCAAGATGTACTTTCTAATGATGTCATTCACCTTACAATGCAATATTCTAGGAAACTGCAAAAAAAAATTCAAAGCAGGACAAAATTAGAAAAATTTACTTGCGCCATATTTGCAGGGGTTTTGTTTTTATGGCATTCAATCTTCAGTAAAAATGATGTCAGCTGTTTTGTACAAGTTGATATAAATACGTCAATACCAGACATGTGAGGTTTTCATTATGTTTTGGTACCGTAACTTTTTCTATTTTTCAAAATTTTGCCACAGTGCCATTTTCTGTTACCAATAACTTTTTTTGTACTTGTACCTACAAACATAAATGAGGGGCATTTCTTGTGGACTGAAGTGTACTTTTTAATGGTATCAGTTTGGAGTAAATGCAACTTTTTGTTATTCCGATTTGTAGGGGAAATGAAACAACAAAAAAAAAGGTTTGAAATGTTTTCTTCTACGGTGTTCCGCATACAGGATAAATGATGTAATATTTTAATAGATCAGATTTTTATGGATGCAGTGATAACAATTATGTGTCACTTTTTATTTTTTTTATTTATAAAGTTGCAAATGGGGGTGACGAACTTTTAATATATATAATTTTTACATTAGAAAACATTTTTATTTACTTTAACATTGAGTCCCCAAAGGGTGATTCAGCACTAGGGGGCACATTCATTTGTGCAGCCTATTGCATTGTATAGACAATGCATTATTGTGTACAACAATGTCAGTTTCCACACTTCCTGCCTGGGGCAGGAAGTAGTAAAACAAAAGGCATGGCAGTGATGGAAGCCTTCATAACTCTTCCAGCTGCCATGTTCTTCAATCAGAACCCTGCAATCTCACGATCGGAGTGAGGAATGTTGCACAGCACCGCTTCTCATTCATTTAGATGCAGTGGCCATGTTTGCTGCGGTGTCTAAAGGGTTAAACAGCGTGGAATGGAGCCGACTCCATCCCGAGCTAAAAACTGAGGTTTTTAGGCGCAATTAGGAACTTCAAAGCCCTTACCAACCCATAAAATATCTTCCAGGCTGTCTGTGATGTCACCATGCCCAGCCGTGCCCTGTGGGCATGGTGACAGACAGTTGTCATAGAGACCAGTACACAGCAATAAGCTGTGTACTGATCTCTATTGTATGAGGGATATAAAGATCACTCATTCAAATCTCCTAAGGGGAAAAGTAAAAAGAAAATTTGAAAAAAGTAAAAAAGTGTAAAACACAAACATGAAAAATAAAATAAAAACACATATACCGCCCTTTTCCCCTTTACAAAGCCAATCGTCCCCTTAAAGATCAAAATAAATAAAGTACCCATATTTGGTATCAACAACTGCGTAACGACCTGTCCTATAAATCTGTTTTGTTAATTAACCTGTGCGGTGATAGGCATAAACATTTTTTCAGAGAGATCAATCCCTCACTTTTATGTATAATATGCAATTGTGCCAGAGCTGGTAGATGGGGCAGTGGTGCTTTTATTATCACTTTCTGATGTAAGACTATGAAATTCTATTTTGTCTCAATGTTTTAAAAACAGCGCTCCATCACAGCACATTGCCAATTTTCAGCCTGTGGCTTATGAGAGTATTTGAGATTTTTTTCTAACCATTCCACAAACTACAGAGTCTTTTACAGTCAGACATTTCAAGAGTGGAACTCTAGTGTAGAAATTATCTAGGTACAAGTGGCAGCCGTTATCTAAAAGGGGTGCAAGAGATCCCAGACAATAAAACCTTTTGCCACTGGAACCAAAATAGCTCCATTAAAAATATAAAAATAAAAATAATATTAATTAAAATCATTTTTATTTAATGCCATAATATTGGGTATTGACTGTTCTTCTATTTCGAGTGATATATTCATTTATAGCATGGCACATTTTCCAGTTTATAATTAAGGGCCAGACAAGTTGTTTGTAAGTTGGCATTTGCACCTAGAATGGAAGAGCAGTCTAGGGTCTCAATTTGTGTGTCCCTTCCCCCGAGAGCTCTGATACTATGGGCCACATGTATGAAAACTGTCTAGGTCTAACATTCACTTTGTTGCCCATAGCAACCAATCACAGTGCCCATTTAATTTTATATGGTGCTCTGGAAAAAGTTAAAGGGGCGCTCTGATTGGTTGTTATGGGCAACAAGAGGAATTTTAGTTCTATCCAGTTTTCATACATGTGGCGCTATGTGTGTAGCAACTTTCTCACTAATTTGTAAATTTTTATAACATAGCTAGCTCTTTTACTGGGAAGATTTCTTTAAATTCTAATCAAATAAAATTAATCAAATTAAATTCTGAATCAAATGAGGGATGTATTGCTATATTTTTCCAGGGGTATAAATTTCATGAAATTTTTGGCTATAATAAGGTTTTATGAAGGCGATACAAGTTAGGTTAAGTTAGGTATGGGCACTGGGAATTGTCATTGTAATGTAAAAATGTAATGATTGCATCAAATCTTCCCCTGGGAATGGTCGTATGGTACAAAGGTGTGTGGTGTAATACGCTGTTGGCCACTACACTCCTAATTAGGGTTTTTTAGTTTTCCCCATGTTTAGCCATAACCCCCAGATTTGAAGCATTTCAGTGATTAGCAGTAATGTAGTGTTCCCCTTATACATTTGTCTACATTATCATGAAATTCACAAAATTATCTGTTAATAAGAAATTGAAATGTTTGTCCTCTAGCCCCATTGTATCAATATAGATCCAATAGGTACAGTACATTGAAGGAAAAACTGAAAAATTCTGGCTCCTGGAATGTGATAGTGGGGAAAAACAAAATGCTTGCTCCATAAAGAGCAAATAGGCCAGACCCTAAGGAGTTAAAAGAAGATACAAAATCCAGATCAAATCTGAATTGTGTAAAAGGGGCCTACAACAACCCATAACAGCGCTAACGTACATGCTCAACAGGTAGCACAAAATATTGTGAGGGTGCTTTTCAACGTTAATATAAATGGTGAACAAAAATGATACAAACCTAATACCCAGGACATGGGGTGAATTCAGAAAAAAAATGCAGAAAGTAATAAAAACTCTGGAAAATATCACAAAAAAATCTATTTCTGAGTAATAAATCATCTTTAGAAAATGTTTTCATCAGAAAGGAAGGCTATAAATCTGGGCCATAAGTAAATGCGCCGGAACATAAGCTTTACTGCAATTTCCTTTATATGGTTTGGTTGTTGGGCAGCCACAGTCAGTTGTGTGCTGCAGCACTGCTCCGTAATATGACTCTGAGAGTAGCAGAGCTGTAGCACTATGTAGGTATAGTCGCACTTGAGCTTTGATTGTGTTTCTGTTATGGCTTGGTCTGAGATCTGAACCAAGTTACAGGCTTGGTCTGAGGCTTCACATTATTATGGGATCTCCTAATTTATGTAGCGGATCTGGTCTGGGGTCTGTAATCACTTAATTAGCCTCATCATGGGTCTACATTTAATTAAGGATTTATTCAAAAGTTGAAATTTAGATTTAGTTTGGTCTGGAGTCTGATATTAACCCTGTAATAACCAGACTAGATTTGGTTCTGTTAGTTTGTGTTTAATTCCTGCTTACCAAGAGACATGATGTTTTTTCCTTTTTCTGTCACTATACCTTTATCAGGGCTTCTTTTTTGCTTTACAACTTTTTTTTATAGAGTCCCATTTAGTGTTCTGGTTCAAGACATTGGGCAATGAAAAAGGAATTTGAATGCAACTTTTTAACTACTTTTTATTTCATTTTTTTCAAGGAGATGAGATGACCAAACATTTTCAGTTTTAACATTTAGGTTGACATGTGTGAACAGGGCTGTGGAGGTATGCTTTCGATAGATGTATGAATAGTCGTAAGTAGAGATGGGCGAATCGATTCTAACGAAGTGAAATTCGTTTAGAATTACAGGAAAACTTCGGTTCGGACCGAAGTCGAAGTTTGGGGGCCTTCGGGTGAACGAAGTGTGGCTTTTCATTGATAAAATGGCGCGAGTACATGGCGTTACATGGGCAAAACACTCTGGAGGAAAAAGGGCATAGGGCCCGCATGACATTGTGCAATTTAACCAATCAGAGACCGGCGGGATTCTGTGACGTCACCGCACTATATAAGTCAGGGTGCAACGCTGGGAGCTTATACCGCTCTCACTGTACTGGTCAGGGAAGGTGCTGCCGCGGCTGATTGTGATAGCTCTCACTGAAGAACTGATTTTTATACAGCGATTTTTGTGGGGTGTCTCACCTTGTCTCAGAGACTGTTTCTCTGAATGTTCTATTTCTGATTTTTTGGGGAAATTGGATCTGAAATCCAGTGTGCGTCCCCGTGCAGCTGCATATACATTCAATATCCAAGTGGGATCAAAGCCAGTTTTCCCGTTGTATTCATTTAAAGAAACAACGGTTTTAAAATACAAATACCACTTCATTTTTGGCTGCTCAATTCTATTGCGCAATTTACATCCAGGGTTAATTAAGCGTTGTTTTGCTGGTGTGCTGACCCCAAGAAACCTCATTTTTCAACGCCAAGATAATACATTTTTCCCCGTAGCATAATTCACAAGCGAAGGTTAATTACAATTTTATCTCTTGTTGTGTGGCGTAGAAAACTCGCAATTGTAACACGCTACAAAGCTACTAGTTTGTGGTGGCCCAATTGTTTGGCGCAATTTACATCCAGGGTTTAATTAAGCGTTATTTTGCTGGTGTGCTGACAAAAATAAACTATCTTTTTCACCGCCAAAAATTACATTTTTCCTGTAGCCTAATTCACAAGCAAAGGTTAATTACAATTTTATCTCTTGTTGTATAGCGTAAAAAACACGCCATTGTAACACGCTACAATGCTACTATTTGTGGTGGCTCAATTGTTGGTGAAATTTTTACATCCAGGGGTTAAATTAACGTTGTTTTTCAGCTGTGGGAACCCAAGAAACCGCATTTTCAACGCCAAAATATATAAATTTTTCCTGTAGCATAATTTCACAAGCGAAGTTTAATTACAATTTATCTCTGTTTTAGCGTAAAAAACACCCCTTTTGTAACACGCTACTGTCACGGGGGTCGCGGGCTCCGCCGCCCCCCGCGACCATCTCCCTGCTCGCAGGGGGCCCGACGGGGCGGCCGCGGCGGCCCGCGACCACCCCTCTGCTGCCCCGGCCTCGGCGCCGCCTCTCTTACCCGGCCGCGCTCCTGTGACGCCGCTCCTCCCTTTGTCCCGGCCATCGTGCGCGTGGCCGCCGCTTAAAGCACGCGCGCCGGCTTTCTCTAAATTTAAAGGGCCAGTGTCCCGAAAATTTGGGTTTATTGTCGGTGCTGATTCTATTTAAGGTATCCGCCCCCAGCACATCCTGCCAGTCTTTTGGGAGTGTTTTTGGTGCGTTTAGAGAGATTGAGTTCAGTCTTGATTACCCGTGTACCAGTCCGCTTGCTTACTTTTTCCTGACCTTGCCTGTTTGCCGCCTGCCATGACCGTCGGCCCATCTCTGAACTACGAACCCTGCCACCTGCCCTGACCTCTGCCTGTCCCCGACTACGCCTCCGGATTACGATTCTGCACCTCGCTGTACCACGGCCGCCACCCGGCAAGCCAGTAAAGTCAGGGGTAACGACCTGGTAGCCTCACGCCGCAGCAAGTCCATCCCGCTTTGCGGCGGCTCTGGTGAAAACCGGGGGCTACTTAGACTCTGTTCCCGTTGTGGTTTAAAGCTATCATCGCTTGCGTTGGCCCAGCGGATCCACTCCTCCGTTACAGTACAGACTGGCCATGGATTCCGCCAGGGTACCTCTGCCTGATCTCCGGAACGTCACGACAGCTGTCGCCCAGCAGAGTCAACGTATTGACCAGCTAGCGGCCATGATGTAGAACCTTACTGCCCGTCTGCCTCCGCCGGCTACCGCCGCCGCACCTACATCCGTTGCTCCGGCATCCATTGCTCTACCTGCTTCGGCTTCGGGACCCTCTCTGCATCTGCCACTCCCCTCTCGCTACATGGTGACCCCAAGAAGTGCAGGGGATTCATCAGCCAGTGCTCCATTCACCTCGAGATGATGGGGCACCAATTCCCTACTAGCGATCCAAGGTGGCCTTCATAATCAGCCTCTTGTCTGGAGAAGCCTTGGCTTGGGCTATGCCACTATGTGATCGAGGGGGAAACCTCTACAGCGGACCTCCAAACCTTCCTCCGGGGCTCCGCACGGACTTCGAGGAACCTGGCCGTAAATTCTTCAGCTGCCGCAGCACTGCTCCAGCTCCGTCAGGGCGACACCACATTTGGCCCGTATTTGGTTAGTTTCCGCACTCTCGCTTCGGAACTGGACTGGAATAACGAAGCGTTGGTGGCGACATTTTTGGCAAGGCCTCTCAGGGGGAATCAAGGACGAGCTCCCCGACCCGGATTCTACCAGCTGCTCTGGATGCCTGATCCATTTAGCCACTCCGAGTGATATTCGCTTTGCCGTAAGGCAACAAGAGCTCCGCCTTCAACGGTAAACCGTCCGTCCCACGCCGATTCCCCGTTTGGCTCCTACTTTTCCCCGGTCACCTCTGCCTCCTCCGATGGTCGCTGATGAAGAACCTATGCAGGTCGAGAGAGCCCATCTGTCCCCGGAGGAACGTTCCCCAGCGTCGCCCGAACAGCTGTGCTTCTATTGTGGCGGTTCGGCCACTTCATTGGGGACTGTCCGGTGCGCCTGGGAAACTTCCGCACCTAGGGGTCGTAGAGAGGCGACCCTAGGTGTCAGAAGGCCTCTCCCCGTCTGACCATGCCCGTATATATTGGTGCTTTCCCGGACAGCACTTTCCAGGCCACCACCTTTATCGACTCAGGATCAGCAGGAAACTTGATAAGCCACGAACTTGTGACCAGGTTTGGTCTTCCTGTTGATTCCCGTTGCAGAAACCTAATGTTCGTTTCCTCGGTCATGGCGAATCCTTAAGGGACGCTATCCGTTTCCGTACGGCTCCCCTCTTCTTGCTGATTGGGGCCCTACACAAGGAAACATTGCAACTTCTTGTCCGGCCTGCTGGGCCTTCCCTGGCTGCAGGACCATACCCTGACCTTGGATTGGATTGGTGCTTAGGTGAAGTCATGCGTTGGGGTTCCGCGTGTCTCTCCCGTTGCCTGTCTAAACCGCAACTCGCTCCTCAGGTCGCCTCCATGAAGTCTGCCAAGCCTCCTCCAGGTCTACCTACGCCATACTGGGACTTTGCTGACGTCTTTTCGGAGAGGCAAGCCGAAACGCTTCCTCCGCACCGGCCTTATGACTGTCCCATTGACCTGCAAACTGGCTGTACTCCTCCCAGAGGCCGGGTTTACCCTCTCTCCATCCCGGAGACTAAGGCGATGTTTGAATACATCAAGGAGAATCTCCGCAAAGGATTCATCCACAAGTCCTTGTCTCCGAAAAAAAAATGGGTCTCTCCGGGCCTGTATCGACTATCGGGGCCTGAATAAAATCACCATAAAAAACCGTTACCCTCTGCCCTTGATCTCTGAACTCTTCGACCGCAAAGATTTTTTCCAAATTGGATCTGCGCGGCGCCTACAATTTAATACGCATCAGGGAAGCCGATGAATGGAAAACGGCGTTTAATACACGGGACGGCCATTTTGAATATTTGGTTATGCCTTTCGGTCTCTGTAATGCCCCAGCAGTATTTCAGAACTTTGTCAATGAGATCTTTCGGGACCTACTCTACGTCTGTGTAATTGTTTACCTCGACGATATCCTCATATTCTCCTCAGATCTCGAGACCCATCGCTGCCACATCCGCCAGGTCCTCAGGCGACTCCGCACTCATCAGCTCTATGCCAAACCCGAGAAGTGTCTCTTTGAACATGCCAGCTTACCCTTCTTAGGGTACATAGTCTCTGACATGGGTCACCGGATGGATCCTTCCAAACTCTCCGCGGTGTTGCAGTGGCCACAACCGGTGGGCCTTCGGGCCATTCAACGTTTTTTGGGGTTTGCTAATTATTATAGACAGTTTATTCCCCACTTTTCTACACTTGTGGCTCCCTTGGTGGCTCTAACTCGCAAGAATGCCAATCCCAAATCCTGGTCCCCAGAGGTTCAAGAGGCCGTCAACCGGCTCAAAGCTGCATTTGCATCGGCTCCAGTCCTGTCTCGCCCAGACCATAACCGTCCGTTTATTCTGAAAAATGCCTTTTCAGTCGGCGCCGGCACTGTCCTCCTGCAGAGATCCTCCTCTGGTAAACTTCAGACCCGTGGTTTTTTCTCCAAGACATTCTCTCCCGCCGAGAAAAATTATACCATAGGTGATCGAGAATTACTAGCCATAAAGCTGGCTCTAGAAGAATGCCGTCACCTGCTGGAGGGGGCTCACCACCCTATTGATATTTTCACAGACCACAAGAACCTCATGTATCTGCAGTCGGCTCAACGCCTGAACCCCCAACAAGCCCGGTGGTCACTATTCTTTGCCCGTTTTGACTTTCGTCTACATTTTCGGCCAGCCGAGAAAAACGTCAGAGCTGACGCTCTATCTCGTTCCTCGGATACGGTGGGTCTCGAGCCACCTCCCCAGCACATTGTCCCCCCAGAGCGACTCGTCACGGCTGCTCCCGTGGATCTCCAACACCTTCCCCCGGGAAGACGTATGTGCGGCCTGCCTTGCGCCCTAGAGTTCTGAAGTGGGGACACTCTTCTCGTACGGCTGGGCACCCGGGAGTTTATAGGTCGCTACAACTGGTCTCCCGCTATTACTGGGGGCCTACTCTTGCTCAGGATTTTCAGGGACTTTGTTTTAGCCTGCACCTCCTGTGCCCGGAAAAAGGTCCCTCGCCTCAAACCCGCGGGCCCTTTTTCAGCCTCTCCCTGTGCCGGAAAAACCCTGGACCCATGTAGCCATGCACTTCAAATTTCTGATCTCCCGCCCTCTTCTGGAAACACGGTCATCTGGGTCGTGACCGACCGTTTTTCCAAGATGGCTCACTTTATCTCACTGCCTGGGTTACCCTCTGCCCCTCAGCTGGCCCAACATTTTTTCAGTCACGTCTTCCATCTACATGGTCTTCCGTTACACATTGTCTCTGACAGGGGAGTCCAGTTTATTGCAAAATTTTGGCGGGCTTTGTGTGGTCAATTGCAGGTTCGGTTAGACTTCTCTTCCGCATACCACCCTCAAACTAACGGGCAGGTACAGAGGGTTAACCAGGTGTTGGGCACCTACCTGCGGCATTTTGTGTCCGCCCGTCAAGATAACTGGTCTGATCTTCTTCCCTGGGCAGAGTTTTCCTATAACTCTTTAGATTCGGGATCCGCGGGGGCCTCCCCCTTTTTTGTCGTGTTTGGGTTACATCCCCGCCCACCTCTCCCCCTAGCTACCTCGTGTCATGTCTTGGCTGTGGATGCCCAAGTAAAGGACATCAAGGCTCTCTGTAGGCTCACATGACAGGCCCTGTTACGGGCTTCTGCTCGCACTAAAGTCCAGGCCGACAGATACCATAGGCTTCACCCTATTTGAGCCAGGCGATAGGGTCTGGGTATCCAGCAAATATATTCGCTTTAGGGGGCCTAGCTAAAAAGTTAGGTCCCAAATACGTGGGTCCGTTTGAGGTGCTGCAATGTCTAAACCCGGTGTCCTACAAGCTCCGCTTGCCTCCTACCCTGCGCATCCCAAACTCCTTCCATGTCTCTCTCCTCAAGCCGGTGGTGCTGAATCGCTTCTCCCGTGGACCTGTCTCGTCTTCTCCTGCGACCCTCTCTGATAACATCGTTGAGGTCCAGGAGGTGCTCGCACAGAAGACAGTGAGGGGGAAGCGGTTCTTTCTCATTGACTGGAAGGGGTTCGGGCCGGCGGTGCGGTCGCCGGAACCGGAGGCCAAAACCTGTCTCCTGACCTCCTCTCCATGGTTTCTAAAAAAGAGGGGGAGACCTAAGGGGGGGTACTGTCATGGGGGTCGCGGGCTCCGCCACCCCCCGCGACCATCTCCCTGCTCGCAGGGGGCCCGGCGCTGCGGCCGCGGCGGCCCGCGACCACCCCTCTGCTGCCCCGACCTCGGCGCCGCCTCTCTTACCCGGCCGCGCTCCTGTGAACCCCCGCTCCTGCCCTGTTCCCGGCCGTCGTGCGCGTGGCCGCCCCCTTAAGGCGCGCGCGCCGGCTTCTCTAAGTTTAAAGGGCCAGTTGTCCCATAATTGGTTTAAAATTGTCGGGCGCTGATTTTATTTAAGGAGTCCGCCCCCAGCACTTCCTGCCAGTCTGTTGGTGTGTTTTTTTGGTGCGTTTAGAGAGTATTGAAGTTCAGTCTTATTTCCCGTGTACCAGTCCCTTTCTTACGTTTCCTGACCTTGCCGTTTGCCGCCTGCCCTGACCTTCTCCCTTCCCCATACGCCTCCGATTACGATTCTGTACCTCGCTTTACCCCGCTCCATCGCAAGCCAGTCACGCAGGGTAAAGACCTGGTAGCCTCACGGCGCAAATCCCCCCCGCTTTGGGGGGGGTTGGTGAAAACCCGGGGGCTACTTGCTCCTTTCCCCGGATGGCTTTGCATCACACTTGTGTTTTGGGTCAGCGGATCCAACCTCCTTTTTCGCTACAAAGCTACTAGTGTGTGGGGGGGCTCAATTTTTTTGGCGCAAATTTACATCTAGGGGGTTTAAATTTAAACGTTGGGTTTTGTCCTGTGGTGCCTCAAAAAAAACCTTTTTTCACCGTCAAAAAATACATTTTGTGTACATAAATTTACAAAAAGAAGTTAATTACAATTTTTTCTCTTTTTGTGTAGCGTAAAAAAAACGCCATTTTTAACGCTACAAACGTAGTTTGGGTGGCTCAATTTTTTTGGCGCAATTACATCCGGGGTTAATTTAAACGTTTTTTTTTAGCTTTGGGGATCCCCAAAAACCCCATTTTCAACGCCAAAAAATTACAGTTTCTGAGCATAATTCACAAGCGAAAGGTTTAAATTTCAAATTTTATTTTTGTTGTGTGGGGAGAAAACCGCAATTGTAACAGCTACAAAGCTAGTATTTGTGGCTGCCAATTCTTTTTTCGCAAATTTTAAACCAGGGTTAATTAAGCGTTGTTTTTTTTCTGTGGTGACAAAAAAAAACCCTTTTTCCCGCCCCAAAAAATTTCAATTTTCCCGTAGCCCAATTCACAAGAAAGGTTAATTACAAATTTTATTTCTTGTTGTGGGTAGAAAACACCAAATTTTAACCGCAAAAAAGCTGTAGTTTTTGGGGGTCAATTTTTTGCACAATTTTTCATCCAAGGATATTATGGTTGTTTTGGGGTGCTGACCCCAAAAAACCTCATTTTCAAAGCCAAAAAATTTACATTTTTCCTGTACTAATCACAAGCGAAGGTTTAAATTCAAAATTTTATCCTTTTTTTGGGTTTCCGTAAAAACACCCAAATTTAAACGCTAGAAAGCTACTAGTTTTTGGTGGCTCAATTATTTGGCGCAATTTAATCCAGGGGGGAATTAAACTTGTTTTTTGCGGGGTGAAATTAAAAAAAATCCGCCCTTTTTCACCACTAAAATATATAAAATTTTTCCTGAAGCTTTTAATTTTTCCCAAACGGGAAAGGGTTTAATTTCAATTTTTTCTCATTTTGGTAGCTTTAAAAAAAACGCCATTGTTACACGCTACAAAGCTATAGGTTTTCTCAATTTTTTTTGGGGCCCAAAATTTTCATCCAGGGGGTTTAAATTTAACGTTGTTTTTTTCTTCTGTTGGGGGCCTCAAAAGAAACTGTCTTTTTTCACCGCTAAAAAAAACATTTTTCATGTAGGGAAAATTTACCCAACCCAAAGTTATTACAATTTTTAAATTTTTTGTAAAGGGAAAAAACAAAGCCATTGTTAAACCTAAAAGCTAGAAAAATTTGGTGCTAAATTTGTTTGGTGCAATTTACAACCAAGGGGTTTTTTAAGTATTTTTCTGCAGTTGCACTCAAATAAAAGAAACTTCTTTTTCCCAAAACCCCCACAGAAAAATTCCCGTAGATAATTTTTATATCCGAAGGTTAATTAAGCCTTTACATTTATTAAAAAAACACAGATTTTTTAAAAAGGGACATACAAATTTAATTTTTTTCCCCCGGGCCCTTTTTGGAGTGCAAAATAAATCCAAGGGTTTTTCCCCAACTTGTTTTTGGGTTACTTTTGGGGGTCAAATACAGGGGTGTATTTAAACAAAACAGAAATCCCTTCCAAACAAATAGTGCTGTACATTTTAAACCCAAAAAAGAAAAGTCAGAAGAGGGGGTGGAAGGGGGCCCCTTTTCCTGCAATGGGAGGGCAAAAAAACCCTTCCCGGAGCAGGCCCAGGTTTGCAGCCAGCCAAAACTCCGCAGCAAGGGGTCACTCGGTTAGGCCAAAAACGCCCCTTTTCAACTACGGCCGGGGCTGACTAGCAACCCAAGGGTTTTTTTGAATTTGGTTTTACTAGGTCATCCACTTTCCCCCCAATGAAAATCAAAAACCCCCCAGCCAAGAGTCGGGGGAAACCCAACACCAAAAACTTTGTTGGCATTGGGCCCCGGGGGCGGGGGCAACCGGGGCCCCACCTGTCCCCCACCCCCCTCTTCCCATCCCGGGCCCCCCCCAGAGAAACACTAGTTGGGCTTTTCTCAGGGGCCACTATAAAGCGAGGTGAACAATTTGAGGGGGGCAGTCCCGCAGCTACTTTGGGAGTTTAAGAAATGGGGCCCAAAATCTCCTGCTTCTTGCAGAAGGGGTCAAAATAAAGGAAAGGGGGAGAATTGGCATGGAGGGCATGTTGTAGAGGTTTACCCCCTCGCATACCAAGACCGGAAAATGAGGGCAGCAGGGACGAAGAAACACAAATAGTGATTTATAGTTGCCGACCGCAAATTTGGGGCCGAGGTTTAAAACAAGGGCTTCATCCCTCGCAGGGGAAGAGGGGTCACCCTTTTCGCGGGCAGGCAGCCCGGGGCAGCCCGCAAGTGGGGTTTTGTGGCCGTGAGTCAGCAAGGTAGCAAACAGGTGAGGTTTGGGAGCCAAGCGGCCAGGGGGTTTGAAAACGGCTTTTAAGGTCCCCAAAAAAAAATACGGGAAGGGCCCCCCACGAGGCAGCAGAGCATTTGCACCCCACAAATCGGGGGGTGGGGGCAGTTCTTTCTAAGACACCAGGAGCCAAAAATGGGTATATGTAGAATCTGTAGGCAGAAAGTGAAGCGTGGCCAGGGAGCCAACGTTGGCACCACGGCCCTGCGTCAACACATACAGCGCACCATCCGGGGGCCTGGAAGAAACGTGGCTCAGATGTGGTGGTCCATCCTGCCGCCGCAGTAGCAGCAGCGGCCAGTGGCACGCATGCCATTGCAGCCAGTCAAGGCTCCACCACCTCTGCAGAAGGGAGCTGTTTCTCTTTGCCATCCTCTCCCGGTCCAGATGCTCCTGCTCCTCGCTACTCATGGCGCCAGCAGTCGTTCAGCGAGGCGATTGCAAAGAGACAACAGTATGCGTCCAACCATCCTAAGGTGCAGCAGCTGACCGTGCTCCTGTCCAAGTTGTTGGTATTGCAGTCCCTCCCTTTCCAAATGGTGGACTCTGCACCATTCAGAGAACTAATGGTTTGTGCCGAGCCGAGATGGAGAGTTCCAAGCCGTAATTTCTTTTCCAAAAAGGCAGTACCAGCACTTCATAAATATGTAGAACAGAAGTTGGCCAGTCCCTTGAGCTTATCGGTTTGTTCCAAGGTGCACAGCAGCGCGGACGTCTGGAGCTGTAACTAGGTCAGGGCCAGTACATGTCCTTTACGGCCCACTGGTGAATGTGCTTCCGGCCCAGGCACACCAACAACTTGGACAGGAGACGCCGCTTTCTCCTCCACGTTGTCAAACTGCTGCTCCTGCGCCAATGTCCGACTCCTCCTCCTCCACAACCACCACCATCTCAGCATCCACAAGTACTGCTCCATCTAACCACATGTGTAGGGCACAGCGGTGTCACGCAGTTCTACACCTGGCTTGCCTCGGCGAAAGAAGTCACACAGAGGAGGAACTGCTCCGCGTCATGCAGCAAGAAATCGATGTGTGGCTTTCTCCGCGCCAACTGCAAATCGGAACCATGGTGACGGACAATGGGAGGAACATGGTGTCCGCGCTGCCCCGAGGAGGGATGGTCCATGCGTCCCTGCATGGCGCATGTGTTTCAATCTGGTTGTGAAAAGGTTCCTGAAGTCTTCCACCGATCTTCAGAACATTCTGAAAATGGCCAGGAAACTGTGCATGCACTTTATCTATTCGTACAAAGCCAGGAACACCCTCCTCGACTTGCAGCGGCAGAACGGCCTCCCCCACACACTCTGATATGCGATGTTTCCACCCGTTGGAATTCCAGCCTGCATATGTTGGACCGACTGTATGAACAGAGAAAGGCCATTAACGATTTTTTTGATGATCCAGGCAGACAGAAGTACTCCCCTGTGTAACTTTAATGTCAGCCAGTGGCAGCTCATGCGTGACACCTGCCGTTTGTTGAGGCCATTCGAGGAGGCCACGTTATTTGTCAGTCGCCAGGACTACGGATGAATAACGTCATTCCACTGCTTCATGTCCTGGAACAGATGCTGAAAAATCTGTCTGGGCAATGGACTGGAGACGTAGCGAATACATCTCGCAGCCACATGAGTCCACTGGGGACTGAAATGGAGAGAGGAGGAGGACATTGGAGCAGAAGCATTGTCTGGTGAAATGAGTGGATTTTCTACCCAGGTGACAAGATGAGGAGGAGCAGGAGCAGGTGGAGGAGGTAGATGCAGATGAGGAAGACGAGGAAATGACCCCCAAGCACCGTGGCAGTATACAGTGGAAATGGAAGCAGGGAGCCCCTCGGAGTCACTTGTGCAGATGGCCCGCAGCATGCTTATTTGCCTGGCTAGTGACAGCCGAAATAGTCAGCATCCGGCAGAGGATGACGTCTGGCTCTCCACCCTATTGGACCCTCGCTACCGGTCCAAAATGGGAGCCTTTTTCCCAGCTATTGAGAGGGAGGACAAAGTCAAATACTATAGGGAAATCCTCCGTAGTCAGTTGACCCGACTGCCTATGTGTGGCATCGTCCTCTTCTGACAGGTCTGACCAGGGGGTTCCTCAGTGCTCATGTACTACTGCCGCAGCTGCTGTGGGAAGGTGGGGGGATAGGAGCAGTTCCAGCTCCATCAGCAGCAACCTAAGTCTGGAGTCACTGATGAGCAGCTTTCTTCACCCGCCTCGTGAGGAGGGCAGTCAGCAGCAGCAGCAGCAGGACCTGCAGCAGTCCCTGAACCCACAGGTGGTGGCCTACTTGGACAGCACTCTGCCACCCCAGTTAGAAGACCCGCGGACTACTGGGCAGCCAAACTGGATGTCTGGCCGCAATTTGCCGAGTTTGCAGTGGAGAAGCTGTCCGGCCGGCCAGTAGTGTGGCATCAGAGCGGGTGTTCAGTGCGGCGGGGGCCATCGTTACCCCAAGGAGAACCCGCTTGTCCAGGGAAATGTGGAACGACTGACCTTTGTCAAGATGAAACAGGTGTGGATCGGCCAGGATTTCCACACACCAATGTCTTAGGCGTCAGTCTGGGTTCAAACTACCTGCCTCAGCCACTATTCTGATGCCGCCGCCCGCCTGATGCCAGACATCTGCTGCCAGTTTCTCCATCTGCCTACCACCATCTTTACCAGGGACTGGTATTGCCACCCACCTCAACACTCTGTCATTGTGCCAATCTATTACCTCATGCTGCTGCTGCTGCCGTGACATCCACACTGTGTCACTGTGCCACTCTCTGACCTCATGCTGCTGCGGTCACTTCCACACTGTCATTGTGCCACTCTCTGACCTCATGCTGTTTTTCCTGCCGCCGTCACCTCAAATCTCTGTCATTGTGCCACTCTGTGCCCTACTCCTTTTTTTGCCACCTCCAGAATGTCATTGTGCCACTGTCTGACCTCATGCTGCTGCCGTGGCTTCTGCCGTGTCCTCCACACTCTGTCATTGTGCCACTGCCTGACCTCATGCTGCTGCCGCCGTGACCTTCGCTCTCAGTCATTGTGCCACTCTGTGGCTTCCTCCTGTTTTGCCACCTCCAGAATGTCATTGTGCCACTGTCTGACCTCATGCTGCTGCTGCCGTGACCTCCACACTGTGCTATTGTGTCACTCTGTGGCCTACTCCTGTTTTTGCCACCTCCAGAATGTCATTGTGCCACTGCCTGACCTCATTCTGCTGCCGCCGTGGCATCCGCTCTCAGTCATTGTGCCACTCTGTGGCTTCCTCCTGTTTTGCCACCTCCAGAATGTCATTGTGCCACTGCCTGACATCATGCTGCTGCCACCGTGACCTCCACACTGTGTCATTGTGCCACTCTGTGGCATCCTCCTGTTTTGCCACCTCCAGACTGTCATTGTGCCACTGCCTGACCTCATGCTGCTGCCACCGTGACCTCCACACTGTGTCATTATTCCACTCTGTGGCTTCCTCCTGTTTTGCCACCTCCAGAATATCATTGTGCCACTGTCTGACCTCATGCTGCTGCTACCGTGACCTCCACACTGTGTCATTGTGCCACTCTGTGGCCTACTCCTGTTTTTGCAATCTCCAGAATGTCATTGTGCCACTGCCTGACCTCATGCTGCTGCCACCGTGACCTCCACACTGTGTCATTGTGCCACTCTGTGGCTTCCTCCTGTTTTGCCACCTCCAGAATGTCATTGTGCCACTGTCTGACCTCATGCTGCTGCTGCCGTGACCTCCACACTGTGTCATTGTGCCACTCTGTGGCTTCCTCCTGTTTTGCCACCTCCAGAATGTCATTGTGCCACTGTCTGACCTCATGCTGCTGCCACTGTGACCTCCACACTGAGTCATTGTGACACTCTGTGGCTTCCTCCTGTTTTGCCACCTCAAGAATGTCATTGTGCCACTGCCTGACTTCATGCTGCTGCCACCGTCACCTCCACTCTCAGTCATTGTGACACTCTGTGGCTTCCTCCTGTTTTTCCACCTCCAGAATGTCATTGTGTCACTGCCTGACTTCATGCTGCTGTGGCTGCCGCCGTCACCTCCACGCTCTGTCACTAATGTTGCCACCTGAGCTCTCAGTTTGTTTTTTTCCAGCTTTCCCTGGCATGAATTTATCAGGCTACATTACCGCTTAAGTTTTTTGGTCAGTTTTGCCCTCTTAAGTGCCCAGGGAATTTTATAGTGAAGCGATTCTAAAAGCGGCGGCAGTCATGTGCGTGTCATACTAAAACAAAACATTGTATGAAGACCAAACCAAGCTCCCTCTGCATATTTAAGCATGGCACAATGTTCTACAGCACCCTGCAGGCTTTGGGCTGCCTGGAAATAGCTGTTTTTTAACGCGATTCGTGCCGAAGTAATTCGGACCGAAACTAATTTTGGCGGAAAATTCGGCGAAGTGACCGAATCGAATTTTTGAGAAATTCGCCCATCTCTAGTCGTAAGCCAAAACTTGGTGCATTATGTGCCAAACATGGCACTTTGGAATGTGCCAAAGATCTGCTATGAAAGGCTTGCCACACGCCAGATTTATGAACCCATGTACAACAGGCTCATACCTACTGTCACATTCTACACTCCTCTCTATAGATTTATCACTGACGTATCAGCACCAAGGTTCATACATGTCTCCCTGTATTTTTCAATGTGTTAAGCATTGGGATATATAATGAGATTCTACTAGTTCAGATTTAAACAGACACAGGAATATCAAATAAGTATTTATAAATCACTTATTTGGTATCACTGTGTCTACTTAAATCTAGAATCTCATTATATATCCCACACACTGAATGCAATGAGAAAAAAAAGCGTAACATGTATGAACCTTGGCACCGTTACATCAGTTCTAAATTGATATAGAGGGGTGTAGAATATGACAGTATGTATGAACCTGTTGTATGTAGGTTCATAAATCTGGCATGTGCTATGTCTTTCATAGCATAGCTCTGTCACATGTCTTGGCACACATATATTACTGTGCTAGTTAGTCTCCTCCTACCATAGGTGCTTTTTAATACATTAAATATTACAGAATGTTGTGATCTTACCAACCTTATGTTTTGCCATAGGAGGATAATCATGGAGGACCTAAAACCCCCAGCTTCTGTGACAATCAGATACTGATCATGACTAAAGATGAGTGATTATAATCGACAAAGTTGAAATCGGCACGGTTTTTAGGTTGATCGGAAATTTCCGGTCACACGATAATTTAGGTGAGAATCTGCGCTTAATCTATTACTATCGCGCCATTTTCGGTGTTCCCTGACATTTTGGTGGCCAGCAAATCAGCTTACAGCATAGAGCAGGGGGAGCTGGGTGTGCGACGTCATGACTGTGATGTGTATGGTTGTCATTGGCTGAAAAAAATCACATGACCTCGTTTTGCATAGAACAGCGCTTCCTGTTCAGCATCAGTGTGTCAGTGTCTCTCATTAGAGCAGGACATGTGCTAGATCTCTCCTCAATAAAGCTCAGAGAAACAGTCCTCTTTGTTCACACAGACAAATATGCTTTTAGCTGTGTAAATGAATACATAGGTAGATTAGAGCATTTCAGTTCTAAGTTAGTTAGACAGAGACTTTTTAAAGAAGTATCTAGCGCTGTACAGCCACACGGAGGGGATGCGGGTGAACACAGACAGGCAGACAGGCAGGCTTTTGATAGGTGAGTGTATATTGTGCAGCCCAGACTCTGCTTTGAACCTGCATTGAAATGGATTTTTTTTACCAGTTTTTGGCCAGCACACCTCGCACCTGAGGGGGAAATACACCTTTTATTTTGTGCACCAAGTTTTGTTAAAAAGACCCATCTTGTACTTATATTAGGATACAGAAATTTGCTAGTAACTGCAGGTGTATTTCATAGGTGCAAAACCCACCTTTTATTATCCGTTTCAATTTCAAACAGGTGTTTTTCACTTTGGTACAGCCCATTTATGTTCAAAGACCCATCTTGTACTTATATTAGGATACAGAAATTTACTAGTAACTGCAGGTGTATTTATAGGTGCAAAACCCCACCTTTTATTACTGTCTCAATTTCAAATAGGTTTTTTTCATTTTGGCGCAGCCAATTTTTGTTCAAAGACCCATCTTGTACTTATATTAGGATACAGAAATTTGCTAGTAGTTGCAGGTGTATTTCATAGGTGCAAAACCCACCTTTTATTATCCATCTCAATTTCAAATAGGTGTTTATCACTGTGGTGCAGCCCATTTTTGTTCAAAGACCCATCTTGTACTTAAAATTGGGAAACAGAAATTTGTGTAAATTGCGGTGTATTTCATGGGTGCAAAACCCCCCTTTTTATCTGAAAAATTTTAAAATAGCTGTATCACATGGGTGGCCCAGTTTTGTTCAAAGAGCCACCTTGTACTTAAATTTGAATACAGAAATTTTGTGGTAAATGCTGTTGTAACGGTTCGGTGGATCCGCTGGACCACCGCAAGCGATGGTAGTTAAGCCACGCCAGGGAACGGAGTCTAAGTAGCCCCCGGAAATTCACCAAGCCCGCCCAAAGCGGAGGACTGCTGCGGTTTGAGGCACCGGTGTTACCCCTGACGTGACTGGCTTGCGATGGTGGCTGGGGTACTGCGAGGTACAGAATCGTAATACAGAGGCGTAGTCAGACAGGCAGGAGGTCAGGGCAGGTGGCAGAGGTTCGTAGTCAGATACAGGCAAAAGGTCAGGGCAGGCGGCAAACAGGCAAGGTCAGGAAACGTAGCGGAACGGACTGGTATACGGGTAATCAAAAATGACAATAGAGACACTCTAACTCACAAAACGCACACCAACAATCTGGCAGCGAGTGCTAGGGGCGTAACCCTTAAATAGAACCAACGTCCGGCAATCAACCAATTAAAGGGACACTGGCCCTTTAAATCTAAGCCAAGTGTCAAGCACGCGAGCTAAGGGACGGGCACGAGCCCGTCGGCCAGCACGGACGGGGCCGGCGTTCACCGGAGCGGGGCCAGGTAAGGGAGCAGACGCCAGGACCGCGGGCACAGGGGTGGTCGCGGGCGGCCGCAATGCCCGGGCCGAGCCCCCTGAGGGGAGGGGAACGGCTGCGGAGGCAGCAGCGCCCGCGACCCCCGTGACAGTACCCCCGCCCCCCTTAGGTCTCCCCCTCTTTTTTTTGAACCTGGCAAGGAGGTCAGGGGACAAGTTGGCCTCAGGTTCCCACGAATGCTCCTCTGGCCCGAATCCTTTCCAGTCAATGAGAAAGAACCGCTTCCCCCTCACTGTCTTCTGTGCCAGCACCTCCTTGACCTCAAAGATGTTATCAGAGTTGGCCACAGGAGAAGGCGAGACAGACCCCCGGGAGAAGCGATTCAGTACCACCGGCTTGAGGAGAGAGACATGGAAGGCATTCGGGACCCACAGAGTGGGCGGCAAGCGGAGCTTGTAGGAGACCGGGTTAAGTTGCCGAAGTACCACGAAAGGACCCAGATATTAGGACCCGACTTGTAACTGGGCACCTTGAAGCGGATGTACTTGGCAGATAATCACACCCTATCACCTGGCTTAAATACGGGAGGAGGCCTCCGATACCTATCGGCCTGAACTTTAGCGCGGGAGGAGGCACGAAGAAGGGCTTGACGAGTAACTTGCCAGAGTGACTTGATGTCCCGAACTTGGGCATCAACGGCAGGAACCTGACATGAGGTGGCTAGGGGGAGAGGCGGGCTGGGATGTAACCCAAACACAATAAAAAAGGGAGCGGCTCCAGCAGATTCTGAGTCAAGGGAATTATAGGAGAATACCGCCCAGGGGATGAGGGCAGACCAATTGTCCTGATGGGCAGACAAAAAATTTTGCAGATACGAGCCCAACACTTGGTTGACCCTCTCCACCTGCCCGTTGGTCTGAGGGTGGTATGCAGATGAGAAGTCCAGCTGCACCCGTAACTGCGCACAGAGAGCCTGCCAGAACTTGGATACGAACTGGACTCCCCTATCCGAGGTGATGTGCAACGGGAGCCCGTGTAACCGGAAGATGTGGTGGAAGAAGAGCTGGGCTAGCTGAGGTGCCGAGGGTAAGCCGGGCAGGGGCACAAAATGAGCCATTTTGGAAAACCTGTTCAACCACCACCCAAAGGGACCGTGTTTCCGGATGGGGGCGGAGGTCAGTGACAAAATCCATAGCAATATGGGCCCACGGTTTCTCAGGCACAGAGAGAGGCTGAAGCAGACCCGCGGTCTGAGGCGAGGGATCTTGCAAACGGGAAACAAGAGGCACAGGCAGAGACAAAGTCCCGAACCGTCTTGCATGAGATGGGCCACCAGTAGTATCTGAGAGATTTGTGTGGACTTGTGAATCCCAGGATGACCGGCGGTTTGGGAAGAATGTCCCCATTTAAGGATTCGGAGCCGCAAAGCAGGACGGACGTAGGTCTTCCCCGGAGGTACCTGTTGAAGGTCCACAGGAGCAGCAGAAAGAAGTCGTTCCGGAGGACTGATATGCTGTAGGGGTGGCTCCAAGCCCACCGTATCGGAGGATCTGGAGAGAGCGTATGCCCTGAATTTTTTTTCAGCCGGACGGAAATGTAAAAGGAAATTAAAACGGGCGAAGAAAAGCGACCACCTGGCTTTTCGCGGATTCAAACGCTGGGCAGATTGCAGATAGAGAAGGTTCTTGTGATCAGTGTAGATCTCGCTGGGGTGGAGAGCCCCTTCCAGCAGATAAACGCCATTCTTCTAGGGCCAATTTTATAGCAGAAGTTCCGGTCACCAATAGTGTAGTTGCGCTCGACTGGGTGAAGGTCTTGAGAAGAATTCACAAGTTCGCAATTTCCCCGAGGAGGACTTCTGAAGAAAACGGCGCCGGCACCAAATGAGGAGCGCGACTTCTAAGACAATCGGGCGCTGAGGGTCCGGGGCGAGAGAGGACAGGAGCAGAAGCAAAATGCGGCTTCCAGACGTTTGAACGCCTCTTGAGCCTCGGGAGGCCAGGATTTGGGGTCGGCCCCTTCTTGATGAGGGCTACCAAGGGAGCCACCAGAGATGAAACTGAGGAATAAATTGCCTATAATAGTTGGCAAAGCCTACAAAGCGCTGAATGGCCCCAAGGCCCACTGGACGAGGCCATTGCAGGACGCTAGAGCTTGGCGGGTCCATTGAAGCCCTTAATCTGACACGATGTACCCTAAAAAGGGCAGGGAGGTGCATTCGAACAAACACTTTTTCCCGCCTTGGCATAAAGTTGGTGACTCCGGAGACGTCGAGCACCTGGCGGACGTGGTGACGGTGGGTCTCCCCGGTCAGGAGAAAGATGAGAATGTCGTCCAGATAGACTATAACACAAACGTATAGAAGGCCCGAAAATCTCATTTACGAAATTTTGGAAACGGCCCGGGGCGTTACAGAGACCAAAAGGCATGACAAGATATTTGAAATGGCCATCCGGGGGTTAAAGGCTGTTTTCCACTCGTCACCCTTTCGAAGCAATTTAGATTTTAGCTCCACGGAGATCCAGTTTAGAAAAAAATTTTGGCCACGTAGGCGATCAAATAGCCGAGATCAAAGGCAGGGGGGACCGATTCTTGACAGTTTATTTTGTTCAGGCCACGATAATCAATACAGGGCCGGAGGGTTCCATCTTTCTTCTCGACGAAGAAGAATCCGGCTCCCGCAGGTGATGACGACTTGCGTATGAAGCCTGTGCGTAGGTTCTCTTGGATATAGTCGGACATTGCCTTTGTCTCCGGGACGGAAAGCGGTAAACTCTGCCTCGAGGAGGAGTAGTACCGGGCTGCAGATCAATAGGGCAATCAAAGGGCCGGTGCGGAGGCAGAGTTTCAGCCTGTTTTTCAGAAAAAAACATCAGCATAGTCCTGGTAGGGAGCAGGCAGACCTGGCAGAGACTTTGTAGGTTTAGCAACAGCAATCTGAAGGGCTGGGCGGAGTACCCGAAGGCATCGTGAGTGACAGGCTGGGCCCCAACAAAGAATCTCGCCTGTGTTCCAATTTAGGGTCGGAGCATGCTCTTGCAACCCGGGAGGCCCAGGAGGATCTCAGAAGAGGATCGAGGCAGTACGAGAAGCTTCTTAGTTTCCTGATGTAACGCCCCAATCTGCAAGGTGATGGGCGCAGTGCAGAACCGAATGGCATCCTTGAGGCATTCGCCACTGACGGAGGACACAAACATGGGTTTCTGGAAGGGGGGTCACTGGAAGCCGGTACTGAGACACCAATGCCTGGCTAATGAAGTTACCGGCGGACCCCGAGTCCAGGAAGGCGGTGGCCTGGAAGGTGCTGTTCGGCGAAGTTCCGCAAAGAACAGGAATGGTCAGACGGGGAGAGGCCGCACTGGAGAGTTTCCCGGGCGCACTGGATAGTCTCCAATGAAGTGGCCGGAACTGCCGCAGTAGAAGCACAATTGCCTCAGACGTCGCTGTGAGCGTTCCTCCTGGTTCAGGTGTGCCCTTTCCACCTGCATGGGTTCGTCCTCAAGAACCGTTGGCGGAGGAAGTGGAGGGCGTTGAAAGACAGGAGCTAACCGAGGTAGCCGGCGCGGTCGGGTGGACTCGCGTTGGAGGCGGAGCTCCTGTTGTCTTTCGGCAAAACGGATATCGATCCGGACGGCCAACCGAATCAATTCGTCCAGTGAGGTAGGCGGTCTGACCCGCAAACTCTCCTTAATGCTCCCGAGAGGCCTTGCCCAGAAAGTTGCCACCAGAGCCTCATTGTTCCAGTCTAACTCCGAGGCTAGGGTGCGGAACGCACACAGTATGTCCCACAGTGGGAAATCGCCCTGACGGAAAAGGAGCAAAGGGGCGGGAGCGAGGAGTGCGACCAGGTTCCTCAAAGACAGTTCGGAACCCCTGGAGGAAAAGGCTTGCAGGTTAGCCTTTTTCGGGTCTCCTCGGTCCCAAAAGCGGAGTGGCCCAGGCCAGAGCTTCGCCAGTTAGGAGGCTAGGAATAAAGGCGACTTTCGCCCGCTCAAATGGGAAATTGATGTCCCAGCATCTCGATTTATAGAACACGGCTGATGAAACCCCTGCACTTCTTGGGGTCTCCATCATAACGAGAGGGGAGCGGCAGATGCAGAGAAGGTCCCGGTGCCGGAGCAGGACGAGCCGAGGCTGCAGGAGCAACAGGTGCAGGCGAGATGGCAGCGGCCACAGGTGGAGGTAGGCGGGCCGCAAGATTCTGCATCATAGCCGCGAGCTGGTCGATGCGCTGACTCTGCTGGGCGACGGCCGTCGTAACGTCCCAGAGTTCGGGCAGAGATACCCTGGCAGAATCCAGGGCCAGATTGTACTGTAACGGTTCGGTGGATCCGCTGGACCACCGCAAGCGATGGTAGTTAAGCCACGCCAGGGAACGGAGTCTAAGTAGCCCCTAGTATTCACCAGAGCCCGCCGCAAAGCGTGACTGGCTTGCGATGGTGGCCCGGGTACTGCGAGGTACAGAATCGTAATCCGGAGGCGTAGTCGGACAGGCAGGAGGTCAGGGCAGGTGGCAGAGGTTCGTAGTCAGATACAGGCAAACGGTCAGGGCAGGCGGCAAACAGGCAAGGTCAGGAAAATAGCGGAAAAGGACTGGTACACGGGTAAACAATATGGCAATAGAACACTCTAGCTCACTAAACGCACACCAACAATCTGGCAGCGAGTGCTAGGGCGTAACCCTTAAATAGAACCAATGTCCGGCAATCAACCAATTAAAGGGACACTGGCCCTTAAATCTAAGCCAAGTGTCGCGCGCGCGCGCGCTAAGGGACGGGCACGATCCTGTCTGCCAGCACGGACGGGAGCGGCGGCCACCGGAGCGGGGCCCGCCACGGGAGCAGGCACCAGGCCCGCAGGCACGGGGGGGGGCGCGGGCGGCCGCAATGCCCGCGCCAAGCCCCCTGCGGGGAATGGACCGGCTGCGGATGCAGCGGCGCCCGCGACCCCCGTGACAGCTGTTGTATTTCATTGGTGCAAAACCCACCTTTTCTTATCCGTTTCAATTTCAAACAGGTGTTTTTCACTTTGGTACAGCCCATTTATGTTCAAAGACCAATCTTGTACTTATATTAGGATACAGACATTTGCTAGTAGTTGCAGGTGAATTTAAATAGGTGCAAAACCCACCTTTATATCTCTCCAATTTCAAATGTGTTTTCCCCACTTGGCCAGCCCATTATTGGTCAAAGACCCATCTTGTACTATTATTAGGATACAGAAATATGCTAGTAGTTGCAGTTTATTTCATAGGTGCAAAACCCACCTTTTATTACATCTCAATTTCAAATAGGGGGTTTATCACTGTGGGCGGGCCCATTTTTGTTCAAAGACCCATCTTGTACTTATATTAGGAACAGAAATTTGCTATAATTGAAAGGTGTATTTCCATAGGTGCAAAACCCAACTTTTTTATCTGTATAACTTTTAAAATGCTTTATTTCCCCTTTGGTGCCCCAGTTTTTTTCAAAGAGCCACCTTGTACTTAAATTTGAATACAGAAATTTGTTGTAAATGCTGTTGTATTTCATTGGTGAAAAAACCCCCCTTTTCTTATCCGTATAACTTTTAAATAGCTGATTGCACTTGGTTTGCCCCAGTTTTTTCAAATAGCCCCCTTTCTACTTAAATTTGGATACATAAATTTTGTAGTTTCCCTGTTGGTGTATTTCATTGGTCAAAAACCACCATTTGTTTATCCTATAACTTTTAAATAGCTGTATTGCACGTGGTGTGGCCCAGTTTTTTTTTTCAAATAGCCAAGTTTTACGACAATTTTGATAGAAAAATTTTCTAGCAACTGTTTCTCGTTGTCATTCTGCCAAAAACGCAATTTCCCCATCCGTGTAACTCTGAATGGTTTATTGCGCTCAGTGAATCTCAGTTTGCCGCACTTTTATTTATATTTTGTTGAAAAATATCAATTCCTAGTCCTACTGGCAGTTGTAAAATCCCTGGGACTTTAAGGAAGAACACTGTTGATTTGTCTTATGGTTCTTCACCAGACCGCATTTCACAGGTATTTGCCCAGAAACAATTCTGGGTTTTTAATCCTATTGGCTGTAGGAAATTAGAAGGATTTTAAGAATAGTTGGGATTGCCGTCTTTCAATAAGAACTGTCAAAAACTCTTCCATAAACCCTTTTTACATTTTTATCTTTCTGAACATGGAGGGAAATGCAGTGGTAACGAGCAAAGGGTGTAGGACATGGGGTAGAGGTAGAAGAGAAGGTGCTCCTTCCAGTGCTGGTTTACAAACTACGCAAGCCAGCGAATCGTCGGTTGCAGGAACCGTCAGGCCCGTCATCGCTGGGTCAGGGCCCTGTGAATCTCAGTAACGAACACGTTGCCAAATCTGTTCTCCAGTGGTTAATGCAACCTGCATCCAGCAGTCTTACCTCCTCATCCTCCCAGTCACGGCCAAAAAATGTCGTCATCATCATCGTCTGCATCCCTCCAACATGAAAACGAAGGCAGCCCAAATGTCAACTTCGTGTACCCACCACTGTGGATAAACCATTTTCTGAAAAACCTCTTTGATGACAAAATGTGGTTGGGGTCAGAAGGCATTTCCAAAGATCAAGAGGCCAAAGAGAATGATTTTGTCTGCTCTGACGCCCAATTGTGTCAGAGCAAATGTGGCAGAAGCCTAATGGGTCACCTCTGGCAATCTTTATTTACCACCTCACCACCTCACCATGGTGCACGACTATCTGCGTCTCAACACCAATGTTTTTGGATGT
Organism: Phyllomedusa bahiana; assembly: GCA_025379985.1. Classification (NCBI taxonomy): domain Eukaryota; kingdom Metazoa; phylum Chordata; class Amphibia; order Anura; family Hylidae; genus Phyllomedusa; species Phyllomedusa bahiana. The sequence goes on from JAODAL010004161.1 coordinate 47,278, forward strand.
GTTCCGGACCCAATCGACTTCTGGGTATCCAAAATAGATGAATGGCCCGAGCTCGCTCCTCACGCCATAGAGGTGTTGTCCTGCCCAGCAGCCAGTGTCATATCTGAGCGGACCTTCAGCACAGCTGGAGGAGTCATTACAGACAAACACATCCGGCTTTTCCCCAGATAATGTGGATCCCTTTGACTTTCATCAAGATGAATCAGGGATGGACTCTGATGATGTTTTGACCCAAATCCAAGGTCACCGATTAGTTTTCCGGGCTACTTCACATTTCCCCTTCCAAAAAAAATGGTCCCCCTTGAAAACTTTTTTTAAAATGATAATTTCTTACTGCAATTTTATTCTCAGTTCCCAAAAGTTCATTTGCTGTTTTTGCGGTGGGAACGAAAAAGACACAAGGTTTCATGAAAACCGTTTCCTTTTTACTCACTTATCTTTAGTTTTTTTCGCATTGAATGGTTTTTGGGGTCATAGTGCTGTGAGTTTCGCTAAAATTTTGTCCTTTGGAACAGAAATGTGGCTTCTAAGGGGCATTTCTCCCTCACAATTTTTAACAGTGGCTGAGGAAGAAATTTTTATAATTTTTTGGGGCCTTTGCTGCTTTAAAAATGCACCCTTTTTTCTACAGGCCCTATTCAAAAAAATGGGGTTTTTCAAAACAGACTTTTTGTTTTCAAATTGGGAAAAAGAGGGGGTAAAGGGTGATAGGGCTGCCCAAAAAAGGAAAATAGGTAGGACTTGTTTTTTGGGAAACATTTTGGGCCAAAAATGATTGTTTTAGCGATTTTTAAAACTTTAGCTGGGCAAATTTTAGTAAAGGAAAACCCATTTAAATACAAAAAAAAAGGGAAACAAAGCCCATGGTGGGATTCTTTTTTTTCCAAAAAAAGGGTGGTTGAAAGACTTTTTTTTGGGATACTTTTTAATTTGGGTCGGGGACTTTTTTTAAAGGGGGGTCATGCTCCCGCCCCCGGACGGGGATAGTCAATGTCCTTTCAAGTAAAATGATGGTTAAAAATCTTACTGTTTTGGGCCCCTTTTTTAAATTTTGGGTGGGCATGCAGGTTTCGGGGTTTTAGGTGTGGTACAAGACAGAGATAGTGTTTTGTCGTCAGTTTTTTTCTGGGGACTCCTGTTCCCCTTAATTGTGTTGCCTAAGATGAGCAGGGTATCCGGGTTTATTGTTGTGGGATTTTAAATTTCCCCAGTTTTCCCCAGCCCTTTTTGGGGTGAAAGAATGAAGGTGTTTTTTCCTCTCCCATAGACTTTAAGGGTTTCTCGGCGATAATCATATTATCGAAAATCGGATTTCGGCATGATAATTGCCCTATTTGGACATTGTCCGATGCGAAAAGTTGACGCAATCGTTTCATCAAAATTTCCATGACTGAGATGAGCGAACCCAAAAAAGTTCGAGCTCAAATGAAACCTCAAATTTTGAAAAGTTGGTTTCGAACTTTGAGTCGAACAAAAAAACCGAACTTTAAAACCCCATTAAATTCAATGGGAAAAAGTTTTTCGGGGTTAATTTTTAATACCCATACAGGAGGGAAAAGCTGCAATTGCATCCATAACAGAAACCCGAATAGTGGAACAACTTAGTGAAAAAAAATTTTGGGGCTAAGAAAAAATTCCCCAGGCCAAAAAAAAATTTTTCCCTTTTTTCAATGGCAAAGTGACAGTTTATTTTTGGGTCGTTATCCCCCCACCAGCTTTTCTGAATGTTCATTTCGAGATAACACTGGCTGCCCGGGGAAGGAAAAAACTTCGGGGGTTTCCCGGGGAAAACTCAGGCAAATTCACCCCAATTTTGGGAAACCCCCAAAGAAGTTAAAGGGGTTTCCAAAATAACCCCAAAAAACTTTGAGGTTGATCTGCAGGTACTCAGGGGACCATACTCTTAAGGAGGTTTTTTTGTGTGTTAAAATTTTTTGCCCTTGCTTGCAGGTGTTGGTGAGGTTTGTAACAAAAAAAAGTGAAAAATATCCCCCAAGAAGGCTTCTGGCACACTCCCTGCTTCTGCAGTGCTGCAGCGGTTTACTTGCCATTCAAATTTGTTTGGCCACATTGTGATATTTTTTCCACCGGGACATTAGAATGGGGAAGACGCAAAATTATGTTCGATTTTTGGTTAAAAAGGGCACTGTTTTAAAATTCCTGAAATTTTTACTGTAAATTTGTGTGGGGGGAAAAGGAAAGTGCTCCTTTTTGTTTTTTTAAAGGGGAATAAAGGAAAGGGTGGAAAACCCAGTAACCCCTGTTCTTTTTGGGTTTGTCTTAAAGCGTGGATATTTTTAAAGGTAATTTTAGTATCCAAGAAACTAATTTTTAAAGATTTTCGGGGAAACTCCCGCCTCGGGGGCGGGGGGGGCACAAACCGAACTTTCCTCCTCTTCCCCCTGCCCCTCTTCCGGGGAAATCTGTCCCAACCCTTTTCCCAAATGGGGGGAAAATCAGTATAAACCCTCCTCTTCTTCCTCCATTCCTTTTTTTTTTTTTTCCCGGGAGCTCACAAAAAACCCGGGCTTGCCTCAGGGATTCTCTTTTTTGGGGTGAACTAAAACGGCCATCCCTGCCCAGCTTGGGCCCTGGAAACCAACAGCTAAAGAAAGGATCCAAAAAATTGTAAAAACGTTTTTGGCCTTCTAAAATCCAAACAGAAAAGAAAGGGGCTCTTTGTCTGCACCCTGTATCCCCCTACTTCTTTATAAATGCTGGGACCCTGCTGTTCCCAGAATGTCAAAACACTTTTTCCCGAAAAAATTATGCCAAAAATGGCTGGCTGACCAATGTAATTTTCCTCATGACTTTTTGGTGGCCTTTCAAAACGTCAAGGGGGTTGCAGAGACCCCTTCACTGGCCCCCATCTCTGGGGCCCTCAACCCCCAGACCCGCACCCCCTTTTGTCAGTCAAATGCGACACTTCAAAATGCATAATGGCATTATGCTGTTGACACAATTGCGGGGAGCTGTGGAGGGGGGAAATTTCCCAAAGTCTTCCCCAAAAGCAGGGGGGAAATTTGTGGGCAAAAAATTTTGGAGCCTTCCCCGTAAAAAGTAAAGGGACCCGGTGCATTTTGGGGAAATTTTTTTCCAACTGGGGCCCCGGGGACAAGTCCCAAAACAAGGTTGTGCACCCAAAAGTTTCCCAAACCCCAAAGGGGCCCAAGCAAGGAGTTTTTCTACGTTGTCGAACACCCCCCTTTGCAGGGCCCCAGGTTTCAAAAAAATTCCCCAATGGTGGGTTTCCTAAAGTGCGCAGACCCAAATAAAAAGCTCTTAAACCTGTGGGGTTTAGGTCTCCAAGAAAAATTTAAATTCAAAATTGGGCTGGTTTCTTTTTGGGCACGTGTTACTACCATGAAAATTGGGGTTTGGAAATCTACAAAAATTCATTGCAGTGTGGAAGAGTGTCCACCAAGTTGAGATCCATCCCCAGAGTCAATGTCATAAAACCCCAATCCCCAGTTAGCGTCAGCGAGTTTGAAAAGCCCTTGGGACGGGTACTTACTAGTCCAGGTTTTCTGTAGTGAGATGGACTTGGTGGATATAGATGTAGAAAAACTTTTTGGAGATCTTTTCTGAAAAACGGGGTTTGGGGCCAGGGGCATGGACAGCTTTTCTGGCAAAGAAATGCCTTCTAGGCAATTTTTTTTTTGGGGGCTTTCCCCCGGGGCCCTGATGTGGCGGGAAACCCATCTGTGTCCAAAAGGTGGAAAAAAGGCCCAAAAAATTTTCCCAAAGGGCCCAAAAGCCCGGCAATTGCCAACATTCAGGTTTTGGGTTTTTGGGGTGGTGGGGTGAAAGCGGGTTTTTCTTTTCTTCCCCAGCTTGTTACAAAGGTGGTGGTGGAATGGCTGCGTATGGCATGCAGAAAAACATTGGGGGAAGGGGGAAGGGGTAGGGTGTTTTTCTGGGGGTGGGAAAAGGGGGCCCAAAAGTTTCTGGGAACTGGGGATAGTGCTTGTTCATGTGTTTCCCGGGACATCGGGATCAGGGGGTAATGCCCTTTGGGCTTAGAAGTGGCAGAGGGAGGGGGGGAGAAGATGTCCCAAAAGGTGGTTTGGGGAACCCCCTTTGGGCCCTTTTTGGGCCCCTTTTTTTTCCAAGTGACTCTTCCCAGCAATTCTTTCTTTTTGTTTCCGTGGGCCCGTTTTTTGCTCCCTGGGTTTCTTAAAACATTTAGGTTCTTTCCCCTACTGACGAGTTGACGGCAAATCCGGCATATGATGTCACTGGTAAATCTGAGGCTTGATTGAAAAAGGCCCGGGTTTTTACAGGTCCCAAAAACCTCTTTGACTGTGAAAAAAATAGTAGGGTGTTCCCCCTTTTTTTTTTCCCACTGAACCCCGTTGGGGAGGGGTAATGTGAGCGGCTGGGTGAATGACCTCTCCCACTGTTAAAGTGCTTTCCGCTGCTGAAACAAAAGACCACTTGGAAACTGCAAAATTTTTCATCATCATCAAAAAGGGGGCTTCCTCTTCCTGACAAACCCCGGCCTTTCCCCAAGCTGCGGGCTAGAAGGGCCCAAAAGGGACTGCGGGCATTGCTGATGGCTCGGGGGGTTTTTGCCAATTTGGGCCCGCTTCCCTTTTTCCCCCCTCTGAGGGGGATCGTGATTGGGGCTTAAGAGGGAGAAAAAAATTAATTTTCTTTGGCCTTTTTGATCCTTTGAAATGCCTTTTGACCCAACCCCCAATTTTGTCATCAAAAAAAGCTCTTCCCGCTTTTTGGGTTATCTAGAAACGGTTTCATATTGGTGACATTTTTGGTTAGGTTGGAAATGATGATGAAGATGACATTTGTTTGCCCTGAAATTTAAAGGGAAAGGGGGAGGTTTTTAAAAGTTGGAAAAAAGGGGTTTTTAACCAATGAAGAACGATTGGCCGGGCCGGTTCCTTTAGTAAATTTTGGCGCCAATGGAAGAGGGCCCAAACAATGACGGGCCGGGTGTTCCGGGGAACCCGTTATGTGCTTGCTTTTTGTGTTTTCCAGCCATGGGGGAGTGCCTTGTTTGGGGGCCCTTTTCTCCACCCCTTACACCCCTCCGGACTTTCAACTCCCCAGTCACCCTTTTTCGGATAATTTTGGGTTTTTTTTTAAAAATTTTTCATGGGGCTCTTTATTGAAAAACTCACTCCAAAAACTGCAAATCACAAATGCTCCCTTTAATCCCTATATTTTGCAATTTGGATTAGAAATAAAAATATTTTTTAATGGGGAAAATCTGTTGAAAAGGGGTTTTTAAGGGGAAAACCCCGGCGTAAAAAAGTAAAAACAAAGTTTTGTATCCCTTTTTTTTTGCAACTAGCAAATTGGATTAGAAATAGAAATTTAAATTTAAAAGAATATCTGTTTAACAGGGTTTATGGAATAACCCCGGCAGGAAAAAAAAAGCAAATCACTTCTGTTATTAAAAATTCCAAATATTTTTCAAGGGTTTGTAACCGTGTTTTCACTGGCTTTTCCCCCAAAACGCAGACACCCATTTTTGGGAATCAGACAAAAAAGATGAAAAAGTTTACAGGCAGAAATTTTAAAAAAAACCCCCCTTTTTTCCGGGTATAAATTTAAAAAGGTTTAACCTCCCCCACCCCAAACCCAAATTAACAATCAGCTTTTCCTTTCAAAAATTTTGGCTGAAAAATTTGGGGTGCCTGCATGAAATTCAAAGCATGCAGACCCCGAGGGTGGGGGTTTTCAGTAACAGAGATTGAATTTGGAAATGTCATTAAAAGGGAAAAAAAAAGTAAAAAATACATAAAAATGGTCTTTTGGGGTTTTCAGAAACCCAAAAAATGAATCCCTACACCTCACGGGTTTAAAAATTTTTGGACCCTTACTTTTTGGGCCCTGCACTGATTGGTTTGCCTTCAAAAGTTTTGGGAAGTGAATGGAAAATTTTTATGAATTGAAAAATTTAAAAGGCATCCTTTTTTAAATTTTTTCACCATTGTCAGCCATTTTTTGAATCTTTTTCCTGACTTTTTGGCTTTTTTGCTAGTCATTCATTTGGAAAAGCAGATGATCGGGAACTTTGATAAAGTACACATGGGCAATTTGTTTCTACTCAGTTCTTAGTAAAAATTTGCACTAGATAAACGTCATATGTTTTAAATTAAACACTTTGAAATTAGAAGTACATTTATTGAATCTAAAATATGTTTTTTATTTAAACTAGAGGGAAATATTTTGATTTTTAAAAATATACGATGTACAAAACCCCCAAAAAAAGGGGAGATACTGGGTCCCAACTGTGCCCATTATCCAAAAGTTGTAAAAGATCAAATTGGTTAATGTCTTTTGGGTTTTAATAATTGAAATTTTTTTGTTATTGCCAAATTTGTGTTTGGCGGGTCTCTTTTTCTAAAAAAGAAACGATTTTTAATTTGGTTTGGGGGGGCCCTTTTAAAATGTACACCCTATAAGATTTTGGTTTTTGTGATTGGTTTGAAATTGAAATCATTAATCCCCTTTAACCTTATAAAAAGGGGTATGAAAAATTTAAATTTAAATTGTTCTTATCGGATTTGATCTAAGAATTCAAGTGTACATTTTTCCCTTTTTTTTCAAAATCGTAAAAAGAAGGAGAAAATTGCTTGAGCAAAAGCTGCCGCAAAAATTGGGGGGCTCGCCCGGGATATCTCGGGCCCCCAAAAGGGAGGGACGTGTCACATGTTAGATCATCTGGTTAGAGGAAATTGGGACTAAGCGAAAAGGGGGATTTTTCTTCCCCAGAAAATCCTTTTTCCCCTTTGGGGGGGGGGTATTTTATTTTTTTAAAACCTGTCCTTTCTTTTTAAAAGATTTTATTTTCCAAATTCTTCCACGAATCACTTTAGTTTTTAAGTCAAAAAATTTTTTAGGGAAAAATGTGGGAGTGTTTAAGTTAAGTTGTTTTTTAAATTTTTGGTTTAAGGGTTTTGCTTTTTTGTTTTGGGGTTTAGGACTTTGGGTTTAGGATTTTGGGGGTTGGGTTTGGGGGGTTTTTGGGTTTGGAAAAGTTTTTTCTCTGGGGGGGGGGGGGGTTTTTGGTTTTTTGGGGTGATTTTTTTGGAATGGGGTTTTTTTGGGGGTGGTAAATTTGTCATTGGTAAATTTTAAAATTTATGGTTGGTTTTTTGTTTATTTGTTTTGGTTTTTTTTTAAATTTTGGTTTTTAAGTTAAATTTTTATTTATATATATTTTTTAAAATTTATATTTTATTTTTTTTATTATTTATATTTTTTATAAAAATTGTTCTTGATTTATGAATATTACTTCATTGTTAAGTATCCCGGGGTTTATAAACCTTGGGGGCTTGCATAGAAAGTATAATTGTTTTTTTTTTTTTTTTTTTTTTTTTTGCAATTTTTTTTATATAGACAACTTGAAGTTGTTGGGGTTTTAAAACTTTTAAAGGTAAAACTTGCCTCTCCAAAAAAACCCCTAAAGGGTTAAATTTTAGTGAAATAGGAGAAATTTAAAGTGTTCCGCGGGATTTAGGGGGTGCCCCATGAAAAGTTTATGGGATACCCCTTGGCTGGTGACGGGGGCCCAATTTTTTTTTCTCTAGTAAAAAAAGGAAAAAAAAGGGAAAAATTTGGGGGAAGTGGAAAGTTTTTAAGAGAAAAAGGGGGAAAACCCCCGCTAAGAACAAGTATGTTTATAAAAAGGGATAAAAGGGGTTAGAATTTCCCGGTAAAAGCATTTGTAGCAAAATGAAGTAAAAAATGGTGGCAGAACACGTTTGTGAATGGAATTTTAAACACGAACCATTAAAACTCGGTTTTTGCTCGAGTTCAAAAAAAAAATAAAGTTCGAATTGAATAAAACCTTTTCCCCGAAGGGTTTTTGCTAAGCCCCAATTTAAAGATTTTTTTCCTTTTCACTAGAAACCGATCAGTTTAAGTAAAATAATTTTTTAAAAACCAGAAAAAGGGAAAGGGAAAAAGGGAAAGTGCTAAGTACCCCCAATAAAAATTGTGTTTTTTTGTTCAAAACCACCCTTTTTGCGGCCCAAAATAAAGGTCTAAAATTGAATTTTTAAATTTTATTTTGGGGCTGTTGCGGGGGTGAACAAGGACCTGAAAACCCCCTCCCAAAATCACTCCCGGGTTAAACCCCGTGTTCGATACTTGTGGAGAAAAGAAAAACCCTTTTGTTCATAAAATGCTAAAAATTTTATCCAAAAAAGAAAAAGGATGTTCCCCAAATATTCCTGCCCGCCAACATGGGCGAGTCTCTGGATTTATCGTGAAGTTTTGAACCAGCCCGATTATTTGTTTTTATGCAATCATCCAAAAGTAGGTGTCATATACAAGTTCTAAAACATTGTTATATATGTCAAAAGAACATTCAATACAATTATCAAATGCACGTATGGAGGTCTATTAACTTTCATGTTGTAGCTTTTTTTTCCGGCCCTTTGTAGATTTTTTTTGATTTTTATTTTTTTCTACCTGAAATAATTTTTTCTCCCGGCAGCTGAGTAAAAAATGGCAAATATTCTTTTTTTTTGGTTTTGTTTTAAAAAAAAATAGGCCCGCCTACAAAACCCCACCCTAGACCTTTCAAAAACCCAAGGGTTTTTGAAAAAATCAAAATTTAAAAAAAAAAAACCCCGAACCCAAATGACATTACGGGGGGGAACAAAGCCCTAAAGCACAATTTTTTCCCCAAAAAGAAGGTCAAGAAGCCCTGAAGTAGCTTGAGAGGCTTTGTAAACCCAAAAATAGCTCAACCAAATTATATCTCTGCATACAATATTGGACTGGAGTGCCTATGGTGGACTGGAGTGCCCACAGGGGGGGTTGTTTTTAAAGGGGCCCAGCCATTTTCCCCGTTTTTTTGGCCCCCCCCCCCTCCCCCCCCCCCCCCCCCCCCCCTTGGGGTTTTTTTTTTTAGGGGGCCCCCCCAAGGTACTGAAAATGAGTGAAAATTTCCCCCCTAAAATTTAATCTTGCTTTTTTTCCTCTCTTCTAAACCCTTTTTTTTCCTCTGCTTTAAAGGGTATATGCAAAAATCCAGCTCTTCCAAGCTAGGAGTTTCCCTAAAACCCCCTGGGGGGCCCCGGGCCAAGCCGTCTGGGTAGGAAAAAAAGGAAAGTTTACCCGAACTAAACCCTTTTAGCAGCAATAAAATGGGTTCCATTCCCCGTGAACAAATTTTTTTCCAAAAAAGGTTTAGAACTAATGAATGGGGCTGAAATTATACATGGTGTTTTGGAAATAGAGGTACAGCTGTAAATCCCTATATGAATGGATTCAGTGGCTATTTTTAAATTGGGGCGGAGGGATGTTTTTTGGTTTTTAAAATTGGGTTTAAAATTAAAACTACTTTCCCAGTTGGGGGAAATCTTGGTCATAAAAATTTGGGTGGCTATGGTTTCCCAAAAATTATGTCGGGTATTTGCGGGGGAAATTCTCCCAAACCCTGGATAATATCGGTTTATATCAATTATGGTTTTCTTTTTAAAAAAAAAAGGGAAATCTTGGTTTTATTTTAAAAAAACAAGAAAGGTTTGAGGAACCGATGCTCTGCAGGCAAGACGGCTCAAATACATGCAGAACCAGAGAAATATAAATAACTGTGATTCTCTCTTGGGGTTTCAAAAAAGCCTTTTTGTTTTTTTTTTGGAGGATGTTTTTTCCAAAATTTAAAAGGGTAACTTATGGGGAAAAGAAATATTTGAAAAAATCTTATTTAAAAATTATATTTAAAGCCAAATGAGACCAGTAAATGATCCAATTTTAAAGTTGTGGTTGTATTTTTTTTTACTAAACTCTTTTCTGTGATTTTCCCATAGGCATTTCACAGATCGTTTTAGCCTAAGGCTGTAAAAATAGAAAACTAAAATTTTACCTAAGGTGCAATTTTAGTTGAAAATGTTTAATTTTTACAAGGAATCCTGGAAAAAGCATGTCAAAATCTGCTAAGCAATTTCTTCCAAATTCAACAATACACTGTATGTGGGTGTAAATTCTGTTTTTGCGCTGGGAGGGTGGTTTTGAGGGGGGGGACGCCCATTTGGCTTTTGGGAAAAGTTTTTTTGGGGGGACAAAAATGGTTTTGATTGGCTCCCAAATTTTGGGATTTTTTTTGACTATTTGATAATTCTTTGTTTTATATAATTTAATGTGCTGCTGGATGAACAAAAATTGAAATTCTGTGTTTTTGTTTTTTTTTTGTTTTGTTTTTTATGAAATTCTTTTTCGCAAGTTTTAAATAATGGACAGATGTTTTTGGGGAAGGCCCATAAAAGTTTGTGTACTTTTTTATTTTGATTTTTTGGGAGTGACTGGCATTTGTAAAGGGGAAAGAGAGGTGCACATGTTTAATTTTATTATGTGTGTGTTTTTTACTTTTTTATGCTTTTTTTCACTTCAGCGATCTACTAACATATGTGTGTATATGTATTTGTATGTGTGTGGCAATCTGAGTGTATATGTATGTGTGTGTGTATATATTAACTTTTAACTTACACATTGCACTGTCTTGCCTGGGCTGAAGGATCTGCAAGATGTGACTGATATGTCATCACATGGCCTTCACCCTGAAAACACTGGAGGTTTCCACAAACCTCCATTGTAATGGGGTTGTTTCTCAGAGTGGATGGGGCTTGAAACAACCTGCAACGCCAACACCACCCTCCACCACCACCAGTCACTGCATTTGGTGCCCCGGGCAGCATTGTATCAGAGTTGTTTCCAGATGCTGCTGTGTGTTAATTCTCCTTCCCTGTATATTAACAGTGGTGTATGCAGGCCATTTACAGAATCCAGAGCTCTGTATGTTAAAGCTGAATACTGATGCTTCTGTGTGCAAGGCACCATAGTGATGGGTATGTGCCCTCCTTTTTAGCAGTGAACAGGCACATGGTGATGGTCTGATATTAGCAGGGTATATGGAGAACCAACAAACCACAGAATTCTTTCAATTATGATAAGGGAGAAAGAAATATCCCAAGATACAATATTAAATTGTAATTATTAAATACGTTCCCCGTCGCGACCGTAGGGGATGACGTACTTCTGGCGGACTATTTGGATTTTCGTTATTTAAGCAGCAGCCATTATACTATCTAGCAGTATATCTTGTTCCCTGGATCACGTACCCGTGTTTAGCAGGATCCATTGTGCTTTATCCGGAACGGCTATATTCCATTACATAAGAAGGGACATAAGCATAATTCTATCTATTTGGCAATATCATTTGCATCTGTGTTTTTTGTACTATCCCCTGATGAACCCGCTCTATTAGCGGGGGCCACGCGTTGGGATAGAGGGATAGATATAAGTTTTTGATAGGTAATTTGTTTTGTCTCTTGTGTATTTTAATTTTATTTTTTTGGTAGTGGAGTATTTTGCCACATTTTGCTTACTTGTTTTTGTGTATATTATTTAGGCTTCTGTCCCGATTTTGCTTTAGGGAATTGTAGTGATCTAGTTAGATAGTTTAAACGGGGTCGACCTTGTTCAGGGCGGTTACTCCGTTTATTCGTGTTTAGTGTAAGTAGTTAGACATTGATAAGGATTACAGGGATTGCCAGGTGTGCATGTCCTTTTTATATAATATTTTATTAAAAATTATATTTTATGTGTATATTTTCTATCATTACCTGAAGGTATTTGGTGTCTCTAGTTGTTTGCTCAGGGTATATGGAGGCTATAGTGGGCAAGTCACTTGTCCCCTCTCTGATGTACATAAGCCCCATACACAGGGATTCTGTAAACTTTTATAAATGCCATTACTTTTTTCTCCTGTTGCCTTGTGGTTATCATCAACCACACAGTTGCTGTTTATACTACTCAACCTCGATTTTGCGTTATCTTCAGGTGTTACTTAAGATTAGTGTTGAGCGATGCATTCGAGAAAAGGTTCTTTCGAGTAGAATATAAATTTTTAGAACTCCAGCGGAACCGAGATTTTTATGGCCATTCGAGTAAAGTTCACGTTCAACACGTGCGTTCACTGCGCCTTTTTCACTTTCATTTTGAGCTTCTTCCTGTACTTTTGGTGCCATCCAATCAGTGCAGACAACAGAGAAGTGTCCAAAAACGTCACCAGTGAGAGTGTAGGGATCTCATTGGCTGCTAAAATCAAATGACCCTGTTCTATGTATTACACTGTGTTTCCTGTTGAACACCATTTCCAGTTCAATCTCTGTACTGAACACACTGCTCTCTGTGTCTGCATGCTCCAGTGCATGCAGGCACCCTCGTTCACACCGATTTTAGAAAGGAAAATCTGTTAGTTAGATTAGTCAGGGGGTGGGGGACAGTAAGCTTAGGGAATCATACATAGTTTGAGAGTTTTTCCTGCATCTTTCACATCTTAAGTCTGAGTGCCCAAAGGTGCATATCTTCTGTTTTGGGGATACAGCCAGTGGAGAAGACACTGTTAGCACCATTGCAAATTATAGGGATTCAAGAACAGTTGTGATTTGCTGTTTTGCTGCCAGGGTTCTTCAATAAGACCCCATTAAACATATATTCCATTGAAAAAAATCTATTTCTAATCCTATTTACAAATTTTAGGGATTCAAGAACAGTTTTCATTTCTATTTCTTTTTTCTGTCAGGTTTTTTCTTGCCAATAAGACCCCGTTCAACAGGTATTCCATTAAAAAAAAAAATGTATTTCTAACCTTATTTGCAAATTATAGGGATTCAAGAACAGTTGTGATTTTCAGTCTTTGGGGTAGACTTCTTCAATGAGAGACCGTGAACAAATCTTTACATTTTTAATATTTTTCTTTCTGAACATGGAGCGAAAGGTGTTAAGTGAGCAAAGAGGGGCATAGAGCATGGAGCTAGAGTTACGAGACAACACACAAGCGAGCACATCGTCAGTCGCAGGACCGTCAGGCCTGTCATCGCTTGGTCGGTTCCCTTGGCCAATGTGGTCTTTTGAGCAGCAGCTGGCGAGCGCATCATCAGTGGAGGAAAATTATATTTGGGTAGTATGACTGTGGGTCTGGCCTCAGAAAGGGAGATGGCAGTCGCACAAATCCGCTGATATGAATCTGCCAGCCATGGTCAGTGGTGGCAGCGGTAACACCGCTACTAGGTTTTCACTGTCGAAGAGGTCCAGGACTGGTGAAACCTGGGCCTTTTCTGATCAAGCCTCAGATTCGCTATGTGACGTCATATGCCGGGTTTGCTTTCAACACATCAGTAGCGGAAAGAATCTAAAGTGTTTAAACACCACGAGCATGAACAGGCACATGCATGTAAAGCATGAATTGCTGTGAAAGAGTCATTTGGAGAAAAAAGGCCACAAAGATCCTGAGCTTCTAACCACCATGACATCTTCTGTCTCCTCCTCCACCACAAGCCCAAGCGGTCCTTTGCTGCCGATGTGCCGGAGCAGCATGTACAAGCACCATCCCCAGTCCCAGACACTGCCGGCTGATTTCCACCACCAGCAACACAGTCTCCACCTTCCCCCAATGTGATCTGCACACCATATAGCAGCCTGTCCATCAGCCAGCCTTCTGTGTTCCAGGTGTGGGAGAAGAAGAAACACTTTCACCCCAAAGCCAAAAGTCTGAATGTCGGCATTGCCAGGCTGTTGGTATTGGAAATATTGCCTTTCCACCTGGTGGACACAGATTGGTTTCCCCCACATCATGGCCCTATCATGCCCCCAATATTAGATTCCGAACAGGCATTTCTTTGCCAGAAAAGATTTCCCTGCCCTGTCCCACCATGTTGCAGAAAAGATATCCAGCGCGTTGGCTGCATCTGTGTCCACCAAAGTCCATCTCACTATAGATACATGGATTAGTAAGTATGGTCAAGGGCATTAGATCTCACTGGCTGCTCACTGGGTGAGTTTGGTGGATAACAGTGCCTCTGGTAATGGGTCTCGGCAAACACTCTTCCACATTGCTGGAATATAGCAGAGTCCAGATCCCAACCTGGATGGGTAACGTCATGTGCCAAGCGAAACCAGGGATATTGAAATTAATTTGTCTTGGAGTCCATCAAGGCACAGGTCAAGAGCCGTGGACGGCTCTGCGCACTCAGACCGACCAGTGGATGGGTGCTAAGAACCTGGTGCCAGGTAAAGTGGTGTGCGACAACAGGAGAAATCTCCTTGCTGCCCTTAGTATTGGTAGACTTACGCACATCCCTTGCCTGGCAAATGTCATGAACCTGGTTGTGCAGAAACTTCTCAAGTTCTGCCTGGGTCTTGACTGTCTGCTGAGAAGGATTGAGGTCTTATATCACACTTTCGGCATTTGCACGCTGCTTTAGCATGACTGGCACTGTTGCAGCATCATCTAGGCCTCCCCATCAACTATCTCATTGTTGACATGGCAATATGCTGGAATTCCACCCTCCATATGCTCCAGCAATTGTGGCAGCAGCATCATACCATTACACAGTATGAAGTGGCACATGGCCTGACAAGCAGTGGTGCTTGAGCCATAGAGTGGAGGCAGGTGAAGGATCTCTGCACCATCCTTACCAGTTTTGAAGACGCCACCAAAATGGTCAGTCAGGATGATGTCCTAACTGTCAACATGACCATTGTGGTCATATTTTTACTGGAATAAGTGTTAGACACTCTGCGATAGCAGATCCCAGCAGTGATGGAGGAGGAGGCGGACACAGATGCAGACACAGAGCCTTATTCACCAGAGGATGTAGAAGGCCTGACTTTTTCCCAATTTTATCGGTCTTCTTTAGGCAGTGGCTCAAGGTCCAGGTCAGGTGCAGGATGGCAGTTCAGCTCACAGATTAGAGCGCATGAGGCTAGCCAGGGCTATGGTGACAGTCAGGATGAGGAAGTGGAGGAGGATGATGAGGCAGTGGTGGACACAACCAGAACCAATTACCCTTCAGTGGTAAGAGGTTAGCACAGATTACCGGAGCAGGAGGAGAAGAGAAGGAAGATCCCGTTCGTGCCCCCTTGACCCCAAGGCTTGGGAGATCCTGGCAGCATTTAACACATGAGTGCTTGGATGCTACATTACCTGCAACATGATCCAGGCATCAAGGCAATCAAAATGAACAGCGATTACTGGGTGGCCACTCTCCTTGATCCACGTTACAAGAAAAACATGAACATTTTCCTTCCACCCACACAAATTGACAGTAGAATGTAGAAATTTGAGACAGTGTTAAATGACCAACTCGTGTCTTTTTCACATTCTAATTCAAGTGGAACAATTCACAATATCCACGTGGGCCCACCCATCAACAGCAGGAGTGCCCCAAAAGCCTAGGGGTTGCGCATTCAAACACACGAGCCCCTTTTAAACATGGTTCATGACACCGATGTTTAAACTTGGTCTGGACCCTTTTCCTTCGGGGTGCCCAAGGGGATGAATGGCCTCATTTCTCGCCCATAGAATTTTTTTCATCCGGCAGTAACATTACTCAGAAAGCACCTTCAGCCTATTTGGGAAAGGTAATGAAAAAACATACCATTTTTCCCCCGAAAGTGGACTTTTTACATTTATCAAAATGAATAAAGCGAGTCTTGAAAATTTCTTTCCCCGGGGTTTTCCGATATCACCGATATAAACTGAGCACCATTAAACGTAACGTATCCCCATTTCAGGTGACTACCTTTAAGCTCATCAAGGAAGCCAAACTACGCAAAATTTAAAGAAAAAGGGGCTTTTTGAAGAACCTAAATATAACATTTCATTTTTTACACTTTTTTTGTTAATTTTAAAATTCCACATTTTTAAAATTCATATTTTTGAGCCTTCATTGGAATTACAATTTTTAAGTCATGAAAATACAGAGAACTGTTAGAATAAGAAGGTGTGTCCAAACTTTTGGTCTGTAC
The DNA here is from genome assembly GCA_025379985.1 of Phyllomedusa bahiana. NCBI lineage: Eukaryota > Metazoa > Chordata > Amphibia > Anura > Hylidae > Phyllomedusa > Phyllomedusa bahiana. Next base: position 63,070 of record JAODAL010004161.1, read on the forward strand.
TGTATAGGGGGGACGATTATCTGGAGATCGGGAGGGGGTTTAACTTTTTCCATTCCAACCATCCTTCTCCAGATTTTCCTATAAAAATAAGTAGCAGAAGACACAATTGTCTTTGCTTCGCAGCATTAAGCAGCAAAAACATGCAACATTCAGAATTTGGCCTACTCCCCACCCCCTCCCATCTTAATATAATTGACTTTTATCACATTGTGCAACCTTTCCTTTAAGGGCCAAAGTTCCTACATTGTGGTACAGTATAAAAAAACACTGCTCGTGCATCAATAGAGTAATGTTGTTTACATAAAATCTGGCAAATGTTCAAGATGTAAAGGCTAAAAAGGTACAGAACTAAAGTCAGATCAGCTAACCTCAAACTCTTTATCTGTACTGCACTCTTGACGTTCTCTGCTGACTGGCTAACCAATAAGGGACCATTTAATTCAGAAATTAACTGAGGTGTTTTATAAAGAACCAAATCAGAGACAAAGTCCCCATGTGTATTTCCCACATAAGAAACACCTCTACAAGGACACCTCTAACTTTCTCTATGCTCTTTCTTTCTCTTGAAACACTTTATTTAATATACAGATTTATATACAATAATTCTCTACCTTCTCCAGATCAGCTATAGGGTAACTAAGGAATTGAAGAGAGACAAGGATTATTTAGAGACAGAATTTAAAATGGCTCAAAATAAGAAGTATTGGTCTAAAGCCACAGTATCTCTCCTTCAACATTTTGGGATAAGGGGTTGGTGTTATTTTTTCAATGAAGGGAAAATGGAGAATCAGAAATGTTGCATCTTATTAAGAGAATGACCTCACATGGAATCTGCCTGGAATTTGTTTTAACATTTTCCAAAAATGTTGATTTTAGAAAACATCAAGAAATCTTACATAAATCGAAATGTAAAGTTATTATAATTTGTGGTCAGTTTTCCTTTCCAATTAGTATATTACTGGATTGAGAAGGTTTTGCTAATGACAAAACTCTGATCCTCAATGAGTCTTGGATTACTATCTTTTTTGCTGTGCCTACATACTCCAGAGTAATGAACTGCAGTTTGATTTTTTTACCATCTTCCAAAACTGTCCCAGACCTGTTGACGTTTCTGAGTGATAGAAACCTAAATAATCACCCAAGTGATCCCCTCCTGGAAAAACTATTTTACTATGGAACGTTTTTTCCCAAATTTTTTAAGCTGCCATTTAAAAAAAAATCTTTACACTGTTTAGTTTAAAGAACTGCAGCAGACCAGAAAACCATGTAAATCTTCAATCATTCGTTTTAAATCAAACTACGTTATTCTCTGTGTACACTGCGGTGCATATCCTGGCTCATGCTCTGCACGACATTAACCTCTATCTAAAATAACTAACCACCAAGATCGGGGATACACCCAATGTAAGATACACCCCCAATCAGAAATTTATATAATTGATAATATCATCATCACTGCTTATTATAATTTGAGATGAAAATTTTTCTCAAAATTCATTGGGAATTCCCGAATTTTCCAAAAAATTTGTTTCTTTCCCAAGTTTTTCGCGAAGATCGCTTAAAAAACAGCTATTCCGGCTACACAGACCCGGGTAGGGTTGTACAACTTTTTTGCCATCAAAATATGTATGGGAGCTGTTTGCATTAAAATAAGCTGTCTTTAGTTGACACCCAGAAACAGGTGCCTCCCCCCCCCTTAAATTGCTTCACATTTTCACTTCATTACATAAAAACTGACCAAAATAACGAAGGGGGAACCTAGCCCGACGGGGTAATGTCACAGAAGCAGAAAAAAAATTTTTGTTCTCTGCCCCAAAGAGTTTTTTTTTTCACTTATAGATGAAAACTCCAAAATACACTTGTTATTTGTCAAAACAAAAATTTCCCCTTTACGGGCGGGGTTATTTTTTTGGGATATTGTTCTCACCCCAAACAGTAAATTTGTATACTTATTTGAAAAAAAACCCCTTTAAAACAGCTATTTTTTTGACACACATCACATTATACGGAATTGTTCTCGCTAAAAAGTGTTAATTTTTTCACTTATAAGGGAACCACTTTGAAATACAGCTTGTGTTTTTCCACTACACACATCTACATTAAACAGGTTTGATTTATTGTAATTTTTTTTATCAAACAGTATTCAAGGGGTCACCCCCTTCACAGGGGAGGGCACACAAATTTCCTGGCAACACAGGTCACAGAAACAGAAAGGGGACTTGCGCAGGGGTCACCAGAAGCCTGACTACGGTGTCACCTAGCCCCCGTGGTTGCCCAAACCAACCAAGGGTTTCTTGAATTTTTGCTGGGCATCCACTTCCTCCCGATGAATCTGAAAACCCCCACCCAAAGAGCAGGGTTCTCAGACACAACTCTTAGTTGGCAGGCCTGGGTGCAGGTCAGGGGCCCAAAACCTGTCCCAACCCCCCTCTGTCCCCCTAATTCCCCTCAGAAGAACTACTGGGCCCGGCCACACCCTATATAATGAGCAAACTATTTGAGGACAGTAGCACTATTGGGCAAAGAGGGGGGGGCAGACACCCTGCATCTTGCAGCGATGGCAATATGATGAAAAAGTGGCATGGGGGGTTTGTTGTGAGCGGTCATCTTGAAAACCTGAGCCCATTGAAAAGGGACAGCATGATGGGCAAACAAGCAATGACAATCCCAGCCAATCGCACTTGAACCGGTTTAACAAGGCTTCACATCATCAGGAGAAAGGGGGCCTTTTTGTGCTCAACAGCCGCACACCGTAATCAAAAGTGGGGCTATAGTCGCAGGGAGGCAGCAGTGCGAGGCCAAAAGACAAACGGCCACAGGGTAGACTACCCGCTTCAAAATTCCCCTTCTGCCCAAAAAAATAGTGGGGCAGGGGGCCCCCCTGAGGGATGGTGGTTAGGTCAGCATGCGGAGTGTTTTGGGAAAACACCTAATTGGCGGTGTGGCAGTTTTTTCCAACACTGAAAAGCGAACATGGGAAAAGTATAATCTGGGCCATAAGTGAAGTGTAGCCAGGGGTCTAATGTTGGCACCATGGCCCGCGTCAAAAATTCAAGCCCCCACCATGCCCCGGGGGAAACTGCTCAAAAGGGGGTCGTCCCCCCTGCCTCACCAACAGAAGCCACCCAGGGGCAACATCCCATTTTATGACAAGGCTCCCCACTCTGCGAAGGGAACTTCTGTCCCATTTCTTTGATCAATCTTCTGCCTTTAATTTGCCCGAGGGGAAGGGGCCCAAGCCACCTTTCTTTTGAAAAAGGGAGTACCAGCCCTGTAAAAATAAAAAAAGATGTGGGGAGTCCTTGAGTCTGTTGGGGTTTTTCCCCAAAATGCACGCAAAGGGATGTGTAGTTGTAACTAAGGGCAGGGGCTACTTCCCCCTACGCCCCTAAGAAGTGCTTTCTGCCCCCCACCAGCAATGGACAGGAGCGCTGTTCTCCCCCATGTTTTTAACGTGACCTGTCCAAGTCCCCCCCTCCCCCTTCACCCCTCAGCCCGTACTGCGCACAAGTCTTAGTGCTCCCCCAGCATACCCCCTGTGCAGGGGCCGGAGTGTCACGCAGTTTACCCTGGGTTGCCTGGGGAAGTGCACACAGGGAGAACTGCCCGTGATGAAAACAATCGATTTTGGGTTCTCCCCGACAACTGAAAAACAGAACCATGTGACAGACAATTTTTAAAAACATGGGTCCAGCTGCGCTGAGAGGACTGAGCTAGCCGCATGGCGCACTGTTTTAAATTGGTTGTCAAAAGGTTCCTCAATCTTCCCCCCCTCTGCAACCATTCAAAAATGGGGTGAAACATTTCATGCATTCCGCTATTTCCCACATTGCCAACACACCCCCCTTTAGTTTGTAGCGCAAACGGCCTCCCCAACTAGCCGCTATGCATTTTACCCCTTGGAAACCAGCCCCATATGTTGGGGCCCCACTCAAACAGAGAGGGGATAATTAGAGAAGCCTGGAACCCATAGCAAACTTTTTGAAGGGGCTCCCTAACCCCCTCCTTTGTCGCCTCTCCTACCACGAACATGTACCGAGACATGCAGTTACTAGATAATACATGGGGAAATCCCTCCCCATAGATATCACCATCATGCTGCTACTATAAAAATCCGATTATACCAAGACCGACATAATCAATAACACTTCTACATATAGACCTGATTATACCACCAGAACACGACCACAATTTACCACCACATAGTAACTGAATAATACCCCTACACTATTACTGTCTACAAAGACCAATGGGGCCCGCCCATATGGTAATGTCCCGTGTGCAAGGTGCTCTATAGACGTATATTACCCCCATACAGAACCTATATGGTATATACCCAAAGTACACAGACTTTGCTGGTTAAATGATTATAGTCAGTTAAACTTTTTTCTCTACAAATCTTGACTTTTCCCCGTGTTCTGCTCCCGGCCAGACCGCCAAAAGATTCTCCTGGGACATGTCCTTTAGCTTTTGACATAATATATTAAATCCCACTTTTCCCCGCAACTCACTCCCTGCCACCTTGGGGTAATGGGATCCATTAGGCGCAGAGTTTAGGGAGCTAAGGGCCCCATATAGATAGGGAGGCAGGGTATAGGGGCCCTATAGGAGGGCAGGTTTAATGCTAAAGGGCCATATAGGTAAACAGACAGGGGTTTTTGCCAAAAGGGGGATAATGAGGGGGGGTAGGGGTAGGGTAGTCTATAGGCCCCCAAAAGCAGGGGAAGGGGAAGGGTTTGGCTATTGGGCCGCAAAAAAGGGAGGAGGGGTTAGGTAGGGATTGGGCCCATCAGGGAGAAGGACATTGGTAGTTATAGGGCCCCCCCTACAGCCAGGGAGGGGTTTTGGTAGGCTATAAGGGCCCATCAGGGAGCAGGGCTTTTGGGAAGGGTTTTAAAGGGCCCCTATGGGGGAAGCAAGGGCTTAGGGCTTAAGGACCCCATATAGGGAGAAAGGGCTTAGGGGAGGCAAAGGGACCCCATAAGGCAGGCAAGGGGCTTATGCAGGGTTTTAGGGGGGCCCCCTTTAGGGGGCAGGGGGTTAGAGCAAAATTATCGGGCCCTATAGGAAGGCAGGGGTTCAGGGTTTTAGGGGCCCCCAAAAGGCAGGGCAGGGGGCATAGGGAGGTTAAAGGGGCCCATTGGGAGGGATGGCTTGGGGGGGTATAGGGGGCCCCATAAGGCTAGCAGGGGGCTTAGAGTAGATTATAGGTCCCCCTAAGGCAAAGGGAGGGGGGGTTTGGGCAGGGGTTTTAAAGGCCCCCATATAGGCAGACAGGGCTTAGGGCAGGTTTTTAGGGGGCCCCCCCAATGCGACAAAAGGGTTCATTTTAAGTTAAAAAAAAAAAAATAAATCACTTTCTCACTTGCCTATCTCCCTCGCGCCGCTTCCCGGAAAATTTGTCATGGCGATTATATAATGTCATCGCGCTGGGGGGCAGCATGTGGGCCGGCGCCTCTAGGCTTAAGGGGTACAAGCCGATTACAGTGCGCAGGGGGCCCCCCCTCTGCTAATACCGGGTGTCCGCGTCTAACGTCGGGCCGGAGGCTGGTGGGGGCGACGAAACTACCGGGGGGGCAGGATGTTAGGGTTGCCCCCGGGGCTGGGCCCCAAAAAACCCAGGGCCCGGGCATGTTTCGTCTGGGTACCTCGGGAGTTATACCCCTGGAAAACGAAAAGGCCATAAATTTTTTCTTGATGATCCAAGTGGACAGGAGTTCCCTGTTTAATTTGATGTCAGCCAATAACAGCTCATGCATGACAACTCCCGTTTTCTCAGGTCCTCTGAGGAGGTCATGTTATTTTCAACGCAAAACTAAGGTAGAATAACATCATTCCCCTGTTCAGTTCTGGAACAGATGCGCAAAATCTGTCTGGTCAGGGATGGGACATGGCAACGACACACAGGGACATAACTAGAGGAAAAAAAAGGAGGAGCACATTGGGGCAAAAAATGTCTTTCAAAATGAGGGTTTTTCAACCGTGACAAAGAAGAGGGAAAAACAGGGGGGTTTAAAAGGGAAAATAGGGAAAATGAGGAAAAGAGGCAGAACCCAGACACACTGTAGCAGTGTACAGTGGAGATGGAGGAAGGGAGTCACTTGCGCAGATGGCCTGCTGCATGATTTGCCTGGCTAGTCACAAGGCATTATGGGAAAGGGGCTGAGAAGCCCACAGCGCCCTCTGTTGGTTGTAACAAATCCTCAATTTGCTTTTGGACCCACGAGTCCTTGAGAAAGCAAAAAGATTTTTTAGGACAAGCCCAGTATCTCTCATCTTGCAGACAAGCTTAGTTTTCGGATTTTGTCCCTCTTCAGTGCAGAACAGAGAAGTGCTTTTAAGGCGGAGATTCGGTTTTATTGATCTCCCTCTTTTGGAGGTTGGCATAGAACTCTGTTCTGCCAATAGAAGAGTATACAGCCATCACGATCCCTGTGGAGGATATCGTATGAAGCATGGTATTAATATATGTGTTAAGTGGCTGGTTTAATTTGGTTGCTTTTTACAGTGATAAAGCTCGGATTATCTTACTTATATATATATAATATATATATATTTTTATATATATATACTAAATATATATATATGCAAAAGTAAGTAAGAACCTGCCTCAATTTCAGTGATCACAAGTCTGAAGAGGCCATTTAACATCACTGTCCCAAAACATCTAAAACAAGAGAAAGAATTAAGTTGAAGAAAGAACCTTTATAATATTGAACAGAAACAGTAACGTAAGGGTAAGTGTAGCCAGTCAGTCATAGATTATCAATCCAGAGATCTACAAAGGAAAAGTCAACATTTAACATAAAAATAGGTTTTATGTTACAGTAATGAACAGTACAAAAGGAAACTTAGTCACTCCATATCAGCAAGAATTTCCTCCTCGCCCCATGGGAGTCATTATGTAGTTCTACTAAGGGATATACAGTATGAATCTTCCTAAACCAGACCATAACAATTTTCAGTCCCAAGAAGTAATTCACTTCTATGACTTTGGGCCCAAAACCGTGAGAGGGATGGACAATCAGCACCTATATCATGTGCTACATTGTTATAGTTTGTTGAGCGATTTTTTATCGACAAAGTTGAAATAGGGCAAGGTTTTTTATGGTGATCGAAATTTCCAGAATCATGCGTTAATTAAGGTTAAATCTGTGCTTCAATATGATTTAAGATCGCGACCTTTTTCGAGGCGCTTCCTGTAATTTTGGCGGCACAGAAAATGAGATTTCAGGAATAGAGCTGGTGTTGTGATGTAGGTGGCGGTCGTCATGTCTGAGATGTGTATGGTTGCGATTGGCTGGAAAAATCACTTGACCTCGTTTTTACATAGATCAGCGTTTCCTGTGTCAGCCTCGGTGTCTCTCTGCGTCTCCAAAGGGATAGGGACCTGCGTATGACTCGTGGCCAAACAGCTCAGCGTAAATAGTATATTTCTGGACAGAGAAACCTTACTATTAGCTATGATCCTTCCAATTTAGTTAGATTAGAGATTTGATATTTTTATGTAGTTAGCCTAGAGAATTTTTTATGCAGATCTACCGCTGTTTTTTAAAAAAAAAATTTTTTTTCCCCCAACGGCGCCTGGTGGTGGAGTGGGGGGGGGGACCGCGGCGCAGAACACAGACAAGCTCTATCTACGTTACGTTACGTGTTTTTTGGACTTTTGCGCAACCAGCAATGTTCATTGAAGCAGCATCTACGTAAATATTAAACAGCAATTCTATATTCACCCACAGAGTGATGGGTGAAATGAAAAGGTGCAAAAAATCACTGTTTATTAAATCAAAAACATAAACAGTTAAGTGTTTTGACTTATGCGCACCCAGCACTGTTCATTGACGCTGCATCTACGTAAATCTTTAAAACTGCATTCATATTCCACCACAGGTGAATTGAAAGTTGCAAAAATACCGTTTATTATAATCATAAACTTATACAGTTTCGTTGTTTTTTGACTTTTGCGCACCAGCAAATGTTCTTTGACGCAGCATCTATGTAAAATCTTAAAACAGCACTATTATATATTCACCAACAGGTGAATTGAAAAGGTGCAAAAAATACAGTTTATTATATCAAAACATAACAGTTACGTGTTTTTTGACTTTTGCGCACCCGCCAATGTTCATTGACGCAGGTATCTCGTAAATCTTAAAACAGCAATTCTATATTCACCACAGGTGAATTGAAAGGTGCAAAAAATACCGATTATTATTTAAAAACATTAACAGTTACGTGTTTTTGGACTTTTGCGCACCAGCACTGTTAATTGACGCGGGCATCTACGTAAATCTTAAAACAGCAATTTAATATTTTCACAACAGGTGAATTGAAAGGTCACTGCAAAAATCACGTTATTATTTCAAACATAACAGTTACGTGTTTTTTGACTTTTGCGCACCCAGCATGTTTTACATTGACGCAGCATATCTACGTTAAATCTTAAAACAGCAATTCTTTATTCACCAACGGTGAATTGATAGGTTGCAAAAAAATACCATTTATTAATATCAAAACATAAACAAGTTACGAGTTTTTGACTTTTGCGCACACCAGAACTGTTCAAATTGACGCAGCATCTACGTAATCTTAAAACCACCAATTCTATATTCACAAAGGTGAATTGAAAAAAGGTGCAAAAAATACCGTTTATTTATCAAAACATATCAGTTTGTGTTTTTGCGACTTTTCGCGCACACAGCATGTTCTTGACGCAGCATCTACGTATATCTTAAAAACGCAATTATATATTCACCAAGGTGAATTGAAAGGTGCAAAAAAATACCGTTTATTCATACCAAAAACATAAAAAGATACGTGTTTTTGGGTCTTTTGCCCAGTCAGTATTTGTTGAAGGACACCTTGCAGTTAAATTTGAATCCAGCATTTTTGTTTTGATTAGAGGGATTTGAGGAATAGCTGTGATTTGCTGTTCTTTTAATACAGAGGACTTTCCTAAACTATTCCATACCTTCTCAAAATTTTATTTTTCTCGAACATGGAGCGAACTGCAGAGTAGGTAAGCGAGCATAGAGGGGGTAGCACAGGAGGTAGTGGTACGGAGTAGGTGTCCTTCCAGTGCTGGCGACAACAACGCATGCAGCGGATCGTAAGTTGCAGGACCGATCCAGGCCTGTCATAGCTGGGTCTGGGCCCTGTGTGAATCTAGTATACGAAATCGTCGCCAATCTGTTCCTTCAGTGGTTAATGCAACTGCATCTAGCTGTTTACCTCCTCGTCCTCGCACGTCACGGACAAAATTGTCGTAATCAGATCTTCAGATCTGTCCAACATGAAGCTGCCCAAATGTCATACTCGTGTACCAACACTGTGACTAATCCATTTTATGAGTCCTCTTTGTTGACAAAAATGCGGTTGGGGTCAGAAGGCATGTAAAAGATCATGAGGCCAAAAAACATGGTTGATTTCTATGCATGACGCCCAGTTACTGATGCATCAGAGGTGGTGAAGGAAATAGACGGGTACAATCGGCAATAATCCCGGACGCGGTCACGGGCGGCAACGGCCATTGCAGTGCCCCTTGCTTGTAGCACGCGCTGATGGATGCAGAAAGTATGGCACGTAACAAGTAATCCTGTGTGTTGATGATTGTTGATGGACGAAATGCGGTTCCTTCACTGGTCTTTCCGATGTTGTGATTGGCGAGCGCCTTCATCTGTGGTCGAGGAGGTAGTCGATGGGGTTCGTGTCTATTAGGGGCCAGCCACTATAAAGGGAGGTGGGTGGTCGCAGGAAGTCCGCTGATATGATTCCGCCAGCCACGGTCAGCGCAAACCCCGCTCTCGCATTATCGCCGTCTAAACAGGTCCAGGAACCTCTCATGCCTTGGGCCTTCTTTGAGCTAAGCCTCTGATTCAACCCAGCGATGTTCATATGACGCCTTTGCCGTAACACGCATAAGTTGAGGCAAGAACCTTAATGTGGTTAACCACACCAACATGTCTAGTCACATGCAGCGAATGCATGAGTTGGAAATGGAGGGAAACCTGGCAAAAAAGGCCTGACCGACGCCGGGGCCTCCAACCTCTGTCACATCCCTCTGTCTCCGACTACTCACTCATCCGCCACCACCAAGCGTTACTCAGCTGCCCAGTCTCTCAGAGGTCATGACTCAGGGATCAGCCTCCGCTTCAAGCCTCCCACCCGGCGCCCGAGTACCACAGCCCACCAAGAGACCCATCCCCTTACCCCTTCTCTTCCCGCCTGTTTAGACCAACCTGCACGCCGTACAGCCGGCAAGTCTAGCAGCCAGACTTCTGCTGTCCAGGTTTGGGAGCAGAAGATGAACACACTTTTATACCCAAACCATCCCCAAAGCAAAAGGCCTGATTGTAGGCAATGCCAAGGCTTTTGGCCTTGGAAATTGTTGCCTTTCCGGTTGCTGGTGTCACAGATGGGTTCCCGCCACGTCATGGCCCCCTCGCTTGCCCCCAATACCAGATGACGTGCAGGCATTTCTTTAGACCAGAAAAGCAGTCCCTGCCCTGACAGACACGTGTATTCTAAAATTTCAAGGCGCGTTGTCTGCTTCTGTGTCGGGGAAAAGTCCTACTTCCACAGACAATGGACTAGTATGCACGGCCAAGGCCGCTATATCTCTGTGACTGCTCTTCTGGGTGAGCTGGTGTGGATGTCATGGGGGTGACGGTGGCTCTCTGGCCTAGTGCGCTACGCTCTTCAAAAACCACACAGGGATGGTGCAGGGCTCTTTCAGCACATAGGTCCTCTGGGTGGATCTATGGCCCAGAGACACCAGGGCCTTGTTGAAATTAATCTGCCTTGGAGACCGTCCACAAACTGGTAAGGAGCTGTGGACGGCTGCCCTAAAGCAACGGAAGACCGAGCCTGGCTGGGTGACACTGGAACCTTGTGCCAGGCAAGGGTCGGTGTGCAGATAAAGGGCGAAATCTGCTGGCCGCCATTAAGATCGGTAGGCTGGAGCACATCCATGCCTGCACATGTCATGAACCTTGTCATCCAGAAATTTCTAAAGAGCTACCCGGGTCTGGATGCCTGATGAAGAAGGCTCGAGGTCTAAGTTCGCCTTCCGCCGTTCGCACCCTGCTTCGTCCAGCCTGGCATGCGGTTGCTGCGTCAGCTCGGCTCCCAGTCTCAACCAGTCTCTTTGTTGACGTGGCAACACGCTGGAATTCCACCCTCCACTTGCTCCAGCGATTGTGGCAGCAGCGCAATGCACATACGCCCAGTACGAAGTGACACTTTGGCATGGGATCAAGATGCGGTACGGACTTCTGGGTAGTGTTGAACCACCGAGAGTGGAAGGCAGGTGAAAAGAGATCTGCACCATCCTTGACAGGTTTTGAAGAAAAGCACTCCAAATATGGTAATGTGCGGGACATTGCCTGTCAGCACATGAGGCTTTGTGGTGATCTTAGTTATGGACAACGATCGTTGGACACTCTGAAACAACAGGTCCCCGCCAAGCGACGGAGGGCGGAGACGGACACTGATGCTGGACACGGAGCCATTCTCTCCGTCAAATCCACAAGGCCCTGACAGTTTACCCAAATTTCATCGGTCTTTCTTTAGGCAGTGGTTCGGGTCCAGAAGCTAGTGCAAGGTGGCGCATCATGCTATCAGGGTGCATCATCTCAGGAAAGTCAGGGCTGTGTTGCAAGCTGTGCCGGATGGAAGAGGAGGAGGAGGAGGAGGTATTCATAGACACACGATGTTACCAAACTGTCCCTGCCTTGGATAGAGGTTGCGCGAATTTGGAGGCGGAGGGAGGTGGAAGATGGAGGAAGATTCAGTTTGCTTGTGAACCCATCGAACCAGAGGCATTGGGAAATCAAAGGATCCATCTATCACATGAGTGCTTGGTTGTCCATTTCCTCCAACATGATACTGCAGTAAGGCCATCAAAATGAACAACAGTTACTGGGTTGGCCACCTCCTGGATCCCGGTACAATAGCAAAAATTAGCACTTTCCTTCAACACACCACATAATTGAGAGTAATAATTGCAGGAAATGGAGACCTTGCTGATTGATCAATGGAGAATCTGTTGTGTCTGCTTCACGTTCCCCAAATGTCACGGGTGGAACAAAATTACATCAGCGACGTGGCCAGCATGAGTGCCAAGTAGGCGTAGCGGCAGCAAGCAGGCAAGGTGGCAGAAGAATAAGGGTGTTATCATCTTCTGGCAATATTTTTTTACCACCTCACCAACGCATGCAATGCAGGGAAAACATCCAACACTCAGAGTTCCAGCTTAAGATCATGGTGCTCGGAACTTTCTTAGTCTCGATCACCGTTGTTTTTGACCAATGTGTCGGGAACCCCCTATTTGACTTTGGGTATCCAAAGATGGTCGAAATGGCCCGAGCTGGTCGTCACGCCATTGAGGTGTTGTCACGGCCGGCAAAGACAGCGTCATCTGAGCAGGACCTTTCAGACAGATGGAGGAGTAATTACGACCAAAGCATCAGGCTTTTCACAGATAATGTGGATTCGCTTTGACTTTCATCAAGATGAATTACAGATGGTTCTCTGATGATGTTGTCGGCCCCAAAGTGCCGATGGTCTCCGATTAGTTGCCAGTCTATTCACATTCCTTTCAAACTGAAATGGTACTCTTGAAAACTCTTTTTTTAAAATGATAATTTCATTACTGCAATTTTTATGCTCTTTCCCACAATTCATTTTTGCTGGTTTTGCTTGTGAGAGAATGTAAAAGACAGCAAGGTTTATGACAACACCGTATTCCATTTTACTCACTTTATCTTAGAAGTTTTCGGCATTGTCCAATGGTTTATTATGAGTCATGTTGCTGTGAGATACAGCAATAATCATGGACTTTGCAACAGATATGTGAATTCTAAGTGGCATTTCTCCTCACAATTTGTAATAGTGGCGAGAGAGATAAGTCATATTATAAATTTTTTGGGGCATGTTGCTGTGAAGATAACAGCTATTATTATGGTCTTTGGAACAGAAATGTGGCCTTCTAGTGGCATTTCTCCCTACACAATTTTATAGTGGCCTGAGAAGTCATATTTAGAATTTTTTGGGGTCACTGTATGTTGTGTGATCACAGACAATAATCATGGTCCTTTGTAACAGAATGTGGCTTCTAAGTGGCATTTCTCCCTCACAATTTTTATCAGTGGTTGAGAAGTCACTTTTATATTTTTTTGGGTCATGCTGATTTGAAATGCAGCAATATACAGGTTCCCATTATATAATTATGTTGTTTCTATAAGTGACATTTGTTCTTCACAATTGACCAAAGTGGATCAAGGGTCATGCTTTGAATTTTGGTGGGCTTCATTTTGCATGTGACATGCAGCTTAACTACAGGTCTATTCTAAAAAATGTTGGTTCTACACAGTCATTTGTTTTCCACAATTGACCAAAGTGGGCCCTCATGGGTCATGCTTTGAATTTTTGGGGTGGGGGGGGGGGCATTTTGCTAGTGAAATGCTAGCACTATTACTTACAGGTACTATTCTAAAATATGTTGTATTTCTAACCGACATTGTTCTTCACAATAGTCAAGAGTGGCTCTAAGGGTGATGGTGCTGTCAGAAACAGGAATAGGTAGGACATGTTAATGGACACATATTGCAAATTGACTTGTTTTTGCCAAGATCTTTATAGCATAGTATCATTCCCTGTATTGTGAAAACAATGTAATACAATGAAAAAAGAGAAACAAAGGACATGGTGGGATTCCATCCTATTTTAAAATGGGGTTTTTCTAGAAATTATATGTACGACACAAAATCTTGGCTATGTACAAAAATAGCTGTTTTTAAAAATATCTCCTCTGAATTGTTACTAAGGGAGGTACCAGGTAAACTTGACCTGATGTAGGTTATTCAGAGGACCAGGGAGTATGGAGCACGATCAGATAATGGAACAAAGTACAGAAGGGACCATTTCCTCAGTCGTTGAGTATAATGAGAAAAAGAATGCCAAGATAAAGGGCACCTGGTGTGTAAAAAGGAGCGTTTAACCACCAGTATTTCATTGTGGATGCTCCAATTGGTCCACACTCATACGGAGGGGGCAAGCGCTTACCCAGGTATTGAATGTGTACAGAGGTAAGGCTTGGGGAGTTCTCACACTTACGCTTACAGCATTGATTCAGCACGACAGTTTTTGGTGCTGCTTACATCAGGGCATTTTTTTAACCTGCGTGTTAATAAGAGGACGGAGCCCCTGCCTGGGCTTTAACAGCTTCCATGTAACCCGGGCCTGGTCATGCTGTGGCCAGGGACAGGTATAGTCAATGTCCAGTTCATCTAAAATGGTGGTTGAATGACTACATTTTTCCGGCACTTTTTTAAATGTGGGGGTCATGCAGGTTTTGGGGCTCATGCTGTGGCCCAGGGATAAAGGTATTAGTCAATGTCCAGTGAAACTATAATGGTCGGTTGAATGACTCCTTTTTCCGGCACTTTTTATATGTGGGGGTCATGCTGGTTTGGGGCTCATGCTGTGGCCCTGGACTGGTTTAGTCACATGTCCGTGAAACTATATTTGGTGGGTTTGAAAGACTCACTTTTTCCGGTACTTTTTAAAATGTGGGGGTACATATGCTGGTTTGGGGGCTAATGCGTGGCCCAGAAGGTATAGGTCAATGTCCAGTTCAATATAAATGGTGGTGAAAAAGACTCTTTTTCCGGCACTTTTAAATGTGGGGTCATGCAGGTTTGGGGCTCATGATGGTGGCAAGGACAGGTCTAGTCAATGTCCAGTGAGAAACTAAAATGGTGGTAAAGACTCCTTTTTCCGGCACTTTTTATATGTGGGGGTCATGGCTGGTTTGGGGCTCATGCTGTGGCCTAGGACAGTATAGTACAATGTCCCAGTTCTCAACTAAAACGGTGGTTTAGAAAGACTCTTTTTGCGGCACTTTTTAAATGTGGGGGCCATGCAGTTTGGGGCTCATTGATGCGTTTCACAGACAAGGATATTCAAAGTCACGTGCATTGTAAATGATGGTTCAAATCTTTAATGCCTTCTGGCACTTTTTAATTTGTGGGGGTGTGATTGCAGGTTTAAGGGTCCTGGCTGTTGGTACACTGACAGGGATATAAAAATGGTCTGTGACTTTTTTTTCTGTGACTTTTTTAAACCTAAGTGTGTTGCCTAAGATGTAAGATGTATCCATTTGACTGTTTGTGGATGTTTATTTAGCTTCTCCAGCCTTGTTTGGGTGTTAATAATGATTGGGTGTTGTTCTCTCCCATAAGACTTTAATGGTCATCGCGCATAATCGTTGCTCACTATCGAAAACCTTATCGATAGCGGCCCCGGGACTATCGACTATCGATCGATCTCGATAGCCAACGCAATCGCTCAACACTAATTGTTACCACACCATTGCGGCAATGCCAGCGTTTATTTGGGACTTGAAAAGGACTAGGAAAAGAGGTGCAGAAAAGAGGGTACTCGGTACCATCTAGATAGAATTTTATCATTTAATTCTTGTATGTTAGAGAAGATACATTCCTATTGAGATGAGAAGAAAGTTTCTAGTCCCAGTCTACAAGAGGTGGAACTCCCTTGAGAGCTCCACCTCCCAGGCCTTTTGAAAAGAGAGTTTATGTGAGTCCCCAGAAGTTAAGAGCATACATTTTGGAAAGATGGTGTTTTTTAACTACCCTCTGTAGACAGCATGATTCGAAAAAAGTAAGTGTTCTATGAAGGTCTAGCAAAGTCTTATACTTAGAATAAAAACTTCGAAGTTGGTAATAATTTATCTTGGAAAAGGACACATCGGAGGAGACATGAACCACTTTAGAGTAAGATATAAAGATATCTTTGGATAGAAAATCTTTAGTCTCCAGAAAAGCTCTGTCGAAACCAATTTCAGAAAAGACATAAGTCACAGCTTTGGGCGCGTTTGCGTTACCACACAAGTTATGGGGGCCTCCTTTTTTAAATGTATTCAGTGTAGAGGGGAAAGCGCTATGAGTATTCTGGAGATAGTAACTAGGCAACATGGAGTAAGGCAACCACAGTAAAGCTGCCATAGGACCTCTATATATAACGGACTCAATCTGAACCCATAGTTTGTTGTGTGTTTTATAAAAAACTTCTATAGGTACATCAGACCGTGAACTGCAGCCGGTAGTAAGCTTATAAATAGGGAAGGGATAGACCTCCTATTGATTTTGACTTCTAAAGTAGACCTGTAGATTCTAGGGTGTTAATTAGCCCAGACAAACTGAAGAAGAAGCTTGTTTAACTCCTTAAAGGGGATTTGCCGAGAGAAATTTTCTTATCTCTCTCATTAGCCAGCAGAAGGCAGAATGTCTAAACAAATCACACTGAAGTCATGATAAGACTGCAGTGGGAGAGAGGGTGGGGGGGGAGGGAGGGAGTGAGGAATCCAGGGAGCGTATCAAAACTTCTTAAGTGAACTAAATAAACAGTAAAACAGTGGATTCAAATACAAGCAAGACACAAGCTCATAGACTGCACTGTCAGGAGTAGAAGCTTATTGACCCCCCTAAGAGCTATGTTAACATTCACTGAGCGAAAGACGAGAAAGACGCACACAGCCAGTGAACGAGCTGCATAAGCTGCTGATCTGTGACATATTCACTGAAAATAATGAACTATAACCTGTGTGGGCTCTGGTATACAAAAGAGAACACCTATTCTACACAGCAGCTTGAAAGCTTCTTAATGCTTCCCTGTCATCAGATAAGCAGGTATCTAATCACACCTGCAGTCTAGTTTATTTTGTATACTAAAAATAAAATATTGTACCCGGGTTTGGCTTAAAAGACCATCATTTTGCATGTCATCAGATAAGAAGTGAATTCACGCATAGCCACGGCCTTTTCAGCTCCTGGGTTATGTTGTTTCCATTTCTTTGAATCCTCCTGCTTAACGAGTTGTTGAAAGGATTCAAGCATAATGCTTGACACCTCAAGCCAATTCGACCCTGAGGTGTCAACAACTCGGTTAGCAGGAGGCTTTTTCCTCCAAGAATGGAAACATCATAATATCCTTATCACAATATATTGCACAAGGCAGTGAGAGCGAAGCGTTACAAGCATTCAGATTGATGAGAACATTATCTGATAGAAAGCCGACAAGGTGGATCCTAACGTCCTTTGGATTAAGGGGGGGGGGGACTAAGTATTATGAGGCCAGAAAGGACAGGCTTGGAGAAGATGGGTTCTTTGAAAAAATTAATGGAATGATCCAACAGATCAAGGTTAAAGGATGATCGATGGTATTATTAACAGAGGCGGCGAGCAAAGGTCTAATTGATTAGCTCCTCAAAAATTGCTCACTGTTGAGTCCCCACGCCACTCTATGCTTTTTTTAGTCCCTAAAATTCACAATACCTTACTGAGACAAATGGCCGCCCGATAGTTTCGGGGATTGGGTCGGTATTCCAACCAGTAGCCAGTTTACAATTGATAGCTATCTGCAGGGTATCGTCAGTGAATCTTACCCGCTGCCGTAAGGACACTTATGATTTTTTGAATCAAAGAAAAATGAATGTCTAAGTCACTTTGATGTTAAACCTTTGGACGTAAAAATTTTATATACATTTTCCCCACATGAAGAAGGCATAAAAGCATTAAGAACAAACTTATATGCGATCCAGTCTCTCAAACAGTTTTATTGTTTTCGCTCGGTTATGACATTACCCTCACAAAAAATTTATTTTCGTTTTGGACGGATTGTTTTGGCAAGGGCGGGGGTTTTTCGAGGGTTCTCCGTCGCACCTCTTCCCAAATTTTTTTATAAAAATTTTTGGGATTTTGCATGTTTTGCAAAAATCCTTGGAGCTGTCACATATTTATGTGGCAGCGTTATGGGGACATGTTGCTTTTTTGGGGAGGGCAGCGAGGGGAGTTGGTGATTTCGCGGTATATTAATGCGGACATGCCAGATTGCATTCACCTTAAAAAAGACGTGAAAATTACCTTTTAATTTACTGTTAAAAAGGAAGGTGCTAATATATCCCCCACATATATTCAAGGAGATAACAAAAAAAATTACTTATAGTCGTAGTCAACATGCCTCTAGCTTTTTTTAATGCCATCCCTAAGGTCAGTTCCTCGGGGCTCGCCGAATCTTTTCCCTTTATGAGAATTTCAACAAAAAAAGAAAGCTAATCCAGAATTTTACTGCAAGGGTTACTCTAGAGATTTTTAAGATAGGAGAAGGGGTGGCGCCTATCCGAATAAAGGGCCGGGCTCCCAACCTAGAAAAAGCGTCATAGAGCGGATACTTTTCGTTATGTTCCATCAAACTTTGGGAAAAACTTCGGAAATATGGGCATTTTTGAAAAAAGATAAAAAATTTGGGCCCCATTTTTTAAAAACCTACCCTAAGTTTATTTATCAGAAAGGTAAATCTATCGGTAATTTGTTGAAAATTCAGACCTTTAAAAAAAAAATTTTAGTCGCCAACAATTTCTTCAGACTCAGAAAGGGGGTACTTACCCCTGCCGGGCTTGATAATTGCAAGGGGATCATAAAGGTGATTTTTTGCACATCCATCACAAGGAAACTTGGTCCCTATCGTGGCTTCTTCACATGCATACCCGCAATGTTATATATTTTCTCAAATGCCCCCGGGCAAATGTTTGTCCGGTCAGACATCCGTATGATACGTGTCAGGGTCAATGAACATAGATCTTCAATTGTTTTTTATAATCCGGTGGGAAAAAAATCCACGTGGGCTGATGATGGGTCAGGGCCAACAACAAAAACAAAAAAAAAAATTTTGGGGAAATTTGGGGGTCGCTAGAATTTCTTTTAGAAATCACCAAAGTATAGACTTGCGTGGTGGTGTTGGGGGAGGTCACGGGTAGTGCCGAGTTCGATTTTAAACTGCGATTGTTGCAGCGTGAATTTCTGGATTAATAGATTGGATGTTTAGCTCCAAAAAAGGGTTTAAAAACGTGCCTGTGGAAGGTTTTTTTTGATTATAATTTCAATTCATTGTCCTCCAATGTGGATTCATCTTAGAACAGTTTATATGGGGTTAACAGGAATGGTAATTGTACATGCCTTTTTACTGTTGTTGAAAAGAAACGTTTTATAGATAGTATGTTAAATTTTTAAGAGAGTATATTAGGCTACATGAGGTAGAATCTTGCTTGATGTGGGGTTTAAAATTCCAACACCCGATTTAGGGTACAAATAGTTTGGTACTAACCGCTCACCTTAGAAAGGGGGTGTGGTTATCCCCCCAAAAGTGGTGGGGTTTCTTTGGAGGACAAACTAAACCCTGTTATATCTCTGTTTAAAAGGGATCGAAATCCCGTAGATCCTTTGGGGGAAAAACCCGCCCCTTTCGGGACTTTAACCTCATCGAGGGTTCCAGGTTACATTTTCTGAACTTTTGTTTTTGGGTTAATGAGAAGTATATAAAATTTTTAGCCCAAAGTTTATTGGCAATTGGTGAAAATTGTTCTATAAATAAAAAAGAATAAAAATATCCATAAAAACGCAAAAAAAGAATATTTGTGGGTTTTCGGAATTGTTTAAGTATATGTTTCCAGGGGAGGTAAAGCGGGCTAAAGGTACACAGGAACAGATAGGTATAAGGGACAGGCCGCAGGGGCGAAACCAAGGGCGGGCTCAGGGGAAACATTAATGTCTCCAGGAAACAGAGGCAGGGAAAGGGCCCTTTTACCCAGGAGGTCATAGGGCTTGGACAGGCAAGTGGTACAATGTCCCTTTAACTCCAGACAGCGACCGTGCACACCACCTATCAAATGCATGCAGACACAGACAGGAACTTGGCCAGGTGAATACACAAAAGGGAAAAAGCAGGGACCACGGGCCCGCAGGAACAGGCCCTGCAGCAGGGGCGGGGATAGTAACAGAGAGATACAGCCATGCCCGCAAGGACCGCAGCATGGAGCAAGACAGCAGCAAACAGGTGCAGGAAGCAGCATTAACCGTGTCAAGCATAAAGTAGAGGAGATAAGGGACATCCCTGCCTGTTAATATTACGATTGTGAAAGGAGCTGAGAGCCATTAACACAGATGTGCACTTGACGGGAGTGATTAGGAGCCATAATTTTAGACAAAAATGATGGCCTGAGACCAATATTAGATAAGACAGCTTCAAGAAAAGACCAGTCAAAATGATCAAAAGCTTTTTCAACATCAAGTAAGAACAGACATGTATTAAGGACAAAATTAATTATTGAAAAAGTCTTTAATGTATTGTCGCTCGCCTCTCTCTCAAGGGAATGAAGCCCACCTGATTGAGATGAATATGTTTCACCAAAAGAGGATTGGCATCTGTATTGTTTAAGGAGATGGGTCGATAACCGTCATTGAATGGGATCCTTATCTTCCTTTGTGATTACTGTGGTACGAGCTTTCAGAAAGGCAGGGTCAAAGGGAAAATTAGTATAGTCATATTAAAAACATGGAGAAGGTGAGCAGAAGGTTCTCTAACATGACTTTATAGAATTTGGTTGTATAACCATCCAGGCCTGGGCTTTAGCCAGCACGCAAGGCCAATGCTGCTAGTTGAAGTTCTTCCAGAATGAAAGGTCCCTCAAGAGAGATGAGAGATTGTGGAGGAAGAGAAGGAAGGGCTGTTTTTAATAGATAGTCCTGAGGAGGAGCAGAACTAGGTATCAAGTGTGTGAGAACATTAGGGGGTGGGAGATTGTACAGTTTAGATGCTGTATTGTCTCTAAAATCCGGGCCACAAATCTCCCTGGCTTATTGCTCTAACCAGAAAAGGCAATAGATCAGAGTTGGCAATACCACTTATGTTTATGCGCCATGAGTCAGTTCTCTATGATCGGACGCCAGGCCTGAGGCCTTATGTGACAACTCAACATGACTCAATTTAGTCAGCAAAGACTGAAGTTTTTGGGATGACCCTTTTTTTAAGTGGGCGCCATGTTTAATAAGGACATCCCTGAGTACACATTTTAGAGCCTCCCATTTGGTTTGAGGAGATGTAGAGTCAGAATAATGAGTGGCCACAAAAGGGCAAGTTTTAGCCCCGAGAGACAAAGAGAGTCTTCAAGGAGAGACTCATTCAGTCTCCAAGAGAAAGGAGGATGTCAAGGGTAAGGTTGCAATGGAAAAAGTAAAGAATATTACTTATCTATGTGTCAGTGGCATAAGCAAGAAGAGAATGTTGTGTAAAGATGTAATTAATGCAACTATACTAGCTGTGAGGATGGGAGTAAAAGGTGTAGTCCCTATCTCAGGGATGCATTAGCTGCCAAACATCAAATATTGTAAAGAAGCTTTTTGAGCCTATTGAGAGTGCAAAGAGCAACAGATGAGCAAACAGTAGATGTATCAAGTAGAGGATTTAATGCTATGTTGAGGTCTCCACAGAGAATAATTTCTCCTTGTGCAAAAAAAGTCAGCTCATCAAAAATCTTAGATAGAAAAGAAAGGCAGTTAGTGTTTGTAACATACATGTCAGCAATGGTTATTAGTGTGCCCCTGCATACTGCACTTCATGAAAATTACCCTAGCATCATTGTCAGTATAAACATCTAATACTTGAGTAGGTAAAGATTTGTAGGAGAATATAGCAATGCCTTTAGCTTTAGTAAGTACATTACTGCTATGGTAGCAGGAAGTACCTGTTACAGACTGAATGCGAAGTGAG
This sequence comes from Phyllomedusa bahiana, assembly GCA_025379985.1. NCBI lineage: Eukaryota > Metazoa > Chordata > Amphibia > Anura > Hylidae > Phyllomedusa > Phyllomedusa bahiana. The sequence goes on from JAODAL010004161.1 coordinate 84,694, forward strand.
AAGTGAGAATTAGGTAAATGAGTTACATGTAGAAATACTATTTGAGACTTGTGTTTCTGCAAATGATAGAACATCTGTGATCTCTTCTCAGGGACATTAAATCCCTTAATGTTAAGGGATGTGATTCTGATCTTAGCCATTAGTTAGTATCAGGGGACTAAAAAGAAAATTGTCAAGACTGATGTCACGTTTACCGGCCGCAAAGCCAGTAGACGTCCTGGTAGAGGGGATCCTCAGGGCCCACCGCGGGCAGAGATGGCAGTACTCGCAGCGGGTAGCCAAAGTGCAGGACACAGGTGACGGATAAACGGATGCAGTAGCTGTTTAATGGAAGCACAGTCCCAGGGACATAACAGAGTAAACACAGCAGGAATAAGCTGACTGATGCAGCGATAGGAGTTCAGCAGGGAACAGGTGCGCTGGACAGCGCAGGGTAAAGCAGACGTTTAAACAGGAGCTTAGCAGACACTCTGGAAACCAGGGTGTTAACAAAGGCAGCAGCTTAGCAGCAGAGGTCTAGCTCTATGGAAGCACACCAACGAACTGAACCAGAGTCCAGGGAGGAAGTTCCTTATGAAGGAAAGGGTCAGAGGTCACAGGCAGGAAGCAGGGGCGCTGTGTGCATAAATGTCCGCAGGCTGGCGCGCGCCCTATGGGGAGTGCAGACACGCTGGGGAAGCCACAGAGGACAGACACGCGTGGAAGCAGGACCAAGTGAGTAACGCTGAGCAGAAGCAGGTGCAGAGCAAACAGACATTGCCGTTGTAAGCCCCACACAGGGAGCCACAGCGGACCCAGACACAGGGGCACGGACACGACGGCGTGATCCGTGACAACTGAGAAGAGAACAAGACACTAAATAAGATCCCGACAGGTAAAACGAAGGGATTGAGAACAACAATTGAAAATGGTATGACTAGTGAAGCCTAAAAAACAAAGACCAAACAACTAAAACAAGCTGCCAGAGAGTTGCAATAGCCCATAAGAGAAGAAAGACCAAATGTATGGGGGAACAAGACTGACCAATCCATAGGACAAAGAGAAGCATCATGATGTGACAACAAAAGGATTTGAGAATCACAAGACATAAACATTAAAATAAATTACTTCTTATATAACAAGAAATAGAGAATCTCGCTGAATATGTGACAGAAATTCCCAGCAATATGTTTAAAAGTCATTAGAGGTATGCCAGGCTTGTCATATTAAAGATTATGTCAAAAGAGTAATAGAGACCCAGAAATGAAGAGGGGGAATGAGAAAATAAAAACTTTGGGTGGATGGGTGTTAGGGAGAAAAGGAGGGAAATGAGGAAGAAGAAAGGGAGAGGAACAAGGAAAAAGAAGAGGGAGGAAATAGTGGGAAAGAAGAAAGAAGGAGGATAGCAAAATAGGAGGGTGTGAGATGTGTTAGAGAAAGGGATGGGTTTATGTCCTAAAACTCTTTGTAGTACCAATGTATGACAAGGTGGAACCCTTGGTCCGCTTGATACCCTTTCTCTACCATTTACCCACTCTGCGGTTATATATATATAGTGATATATAGTGCCCCTGCTGATTTTTAATGGACAACATACTCATGGCCAGGTGTAATCTACTGTTGACAGCATTTTACAGTGACATAGATATGCTGTTGGCCACATGGTGGAATAGAGCAGGAACAGCTTTTTTTGAAAAATAATTGAGGCTGGGTATTTGGTACTGTGCATAAATACAGCCAACAAAGTCATGTAATGCATCTGTGTCCACTAGCCCTTTATTATAGCAGGGGCAGCACCCGCATCCATGAAATACTTCCATTTATCCTCTGGGTTTTGAGGAGGATATATTCTGCTACTAAGAACATATTCTTCATGCTTCATGCATATGGTGCTCAGGTACTTGAATGTGTATCAGAGTGCAATGTTTGGAAGGGCACTTCTGACTTTCTTGCTTCTATCTATCTCCTGGCTCTGACACATTGTGCTTTATCACTAATGGAGGTCTGTCCAAACGTCCTGCTGCTGCCTGATACAAATGTTATCTCTCTCTGCTCTGGGGCTACACAAGGTTCAGGTGGTGAATGAACAGGGAGGGAATGGGGGGAAAGGACGGTAAGGAAGGGGGGGCCTGGGCACCCTGCTCTTCCTCTAGACTAAGTGTACCCTCCAGGAAAGGTGGTGGTAGATCTTCATATGATTTTTCATGGATGTGGCACCCAGGTTGTGCACAATCTTTCCACTTTCAAGCATTGATCACAGATCTTTCGTGACCACAAATGTTGTTGTTGCATAAGATTTCAAAGTAGGCCACGACAGGAAAAGTCCTGTGTTTAGGGATGGATCTGATGAAGCTGCCAGAAAGTGATATTGGTGCCCTTTTGCTTTTGGACACAATGCTTCATGATCTGGGGTGCTTTTGGTGGTGAGGATCGGGGGAAAACAAAAAGGAGAGGGGGGGAATAGTAAAGTAAAAGGGCAATCGTTTTTAAAAAAGTGGGAATTCATTTTGAATTTTTAGGGAAAAATTAGATTTGAAACGAAATCGAAGTGTGGTGTAATTCGCGGGAACGAAACGTGTTTTTTTAATGATAAAATGGCTGCAAGCACATGGGGTTACATGGGGCAAAGAACTCTGGGGGGGAAGAAAGGGGAGTCCCTAAGACATTGCAGAGTTAAAACCAATCAGAGACCAGCGGGATTCTGTGACGTCACCCCCATATATAAGTCCCGGCGTGACGCTGGCAGTTCACTTCCCCCCTCTGTGCCCTGTGGTACTGCTGCGCTCCATATTAGAGATCTCACACAAAAAAAGATCTTTTATACACGATTTTTGGGGGGGGGTTTACGCTTTTCTCAAGACTGGTTCTTTACGTTTTAATTTTGATTTTGGGGGTTTTAATTGAATTCCAGTGTGCGTCCAAATTTTGCTGCTAAACCATTTTAATACACTGCCTTTGTTCGGAGCCATTGTATCCCAAGGGGTTTCTAAGCCTGTTGCTGCTGTTGTATTCAGTTAAAGAAAACAGCGTTTTTTTCAACCAATACCCCTTAAATTTTTGGCGCCATTTTTTTTGGGAATTTAATCCAAGGGGTACTTAAAAGTCTTTGTGAATTTTATCAGAAAAAAAAAGGTTTTTTTTTTTTAACGCCCAAAAAAGGACATTTTGCCTTACATAAACATATCCAAAGGTTAAATAAGTGTTTTTCTGCTGTTGTGGTCAGGAAAAAAAAAGTCGTTTTAACACGCTACAAAGCTGGTAATTTTTGGCAGCTCATTTCTTTTGCACAATTTAGATTCAAGGTTTAATTAAGCGTTTTTCTGCTGTTGTGGTGAGTAAGAAGAAAGAAACCGTGTTTTTCAATGCCAAAGAAGGAATTTTGAATGTAGCATAATTCATATCCAAAAGGTTAATTAAGCCTGTTTGTGCTTTTATATTCAGTAAAATACACAGTGTTTTTAAACGGTACATACAAGAAAATTTTTTCCCCTGGCCATTTGTGGAGCGCAATTTATATCCAAGGGTTACCCAAGCTTTTTAGTGGGTTCATTTGGACTCAAATACAGGGTGTGTATTTTGAATCCAGTTTCTGCGTTACACCAGTTTGTTCAAGCACCGTATGGAACTTGAACTGAAGGAGACCATAACTACAGGGAATGTTTTAGGTGTTTATTTTGCATTCTGTGCCATTGTTGATTGAATTCAGTACAAAACTGGAAACACAAGTCCTTCTGGAGCCCCTCCCCTGTTACCAGTGGAACAAATTACATCCACACAGATTTCAAGTGGTTTAAGAAAGCAAGTTTAGAAATGTTCATTTGTTCATGAACAGATAACACAGGTGATAAAGGAAAAGTTTGCTGAATTATTATCCAGGTGTCCAGATATTGAAAGCTGTGGAAATACCGTAGCTGCACTTATTATGGAAAAGGCTCCTCACACAACGGCCGCCAAGACTATAAAATAAATAAATAATAATAATAATAATAATTGTTTAGAGCCTATAGAGAAAGTTTCCTTCAGCCTCATCTGTCATATCCGTGTATCGTACCTCTTGCCTCCGTCCCTTGACCACGATCCTTGCCGGCTGTCCTGACCTTACACTTGTCCCCGACTCTGAGTTTGCCTTACGATTTTGTACCTCGCTACACCTTGGCTGCCACCGCAAGCAAGTAACGTCAGTGGTAGTGACCTGGTAGACTCCCACCGCAGCAAGTCCATCCCGCTTTGCAGCGGGCTCTGGTGAAAACCGGGACCTACTTAGACAGAAGTGAAGTGAATGCCAAGTTTCCTGGCTAGTTCTTTGCAGAGTCCACCACTTGAAAAGGGAGGGACTGCAGTACCACCAACTTGTACAGCAGCACGGTCAGCTTCTGCACTTAGGGATGGCTAGAGGCATACTGCTGTCTCTTGTCAATCGTCTCGGTGAACGACTGCTGGCACCATGAGTGCCGAGGAGCAGGAATATCTGGACCAGTAGATGATGGAAAAGACAGGGAGTTGTCTTCGGCAGAGGTGGTGAAGCCTTGACTACCTGAAATGGGAGGCGTGCCACTGGGTGCTACTGCTGTTGGGACAGGATGGACCACCACATCTGAAACACATATGGTGACACTGCATGATGTTGATGCAGGGCCGTGGTGCCAACGTTAGGTCCCTGGTCACGCTTTACTTTCTGTCCTAAGATTCAACATATAGATATGCTCGCCTCCTCTGGTGTCTAAGCAAAAAACTGCCAAAGCGCCGAGTAGTTGATTTTACCACCAAAGTGCTGCACTGACTGACTATTACCGCCGCTGACCTGGTGAGCCCCTGTGCCGCTAATTTCTGGGACCTACAAGGTGGGTGGTCTAAATCGTGGCCATTTGGCACCGAACCTCGTACTGCTGCCACCCTACTGACTCCCGGCCACACTACCGAATTAAGGGCTGCGCCACTGCCTGACACGCAAGCTGCTGCTCTCTTCTCCAAATGATAATGATGAAGCCCTTGTACACTGTTGGTCTGGGTCAGCTGATAGCATCACATGGTTTTCAGAACCACCAGTATGCTGATGACACCCAACCTTACATCTCCGGCCCAGACATTAACTCTCTACTGTCCAAGATCCCAGATTGTCTGTCGTCCAAATCCTCCTTCTTCTCCTCCCATCTCCTAAAACTTAATGTAGAAAAAATGGAATGCTTCCAGGGCCAGGACAATGGGTAGTCGAGGGTAGACGACCACTTCATCCCAGGAAGAAAAGGGGGCACAAGGAGGCATGGAGTGGGCTGAATATTTCATTTTGGAGGCACTTTATGCCTTGTTTAACTAGGGCATGAGAATACCTTGCCCCAGCCTTGCTTGCTTCATCCGACACCCAAATGTGATCGGCTACATCGATAAGTGTTTGCCTGTTACCGCCATCCTCCTCAACGGTGTCGCTGTACAAAGCCTGACCACTCGCAACATAACCCCCCATTGCAACTCTCCTCTTCACTATTTGCCAGCTTCTGCAAGAAGCAGCGGATTTCTTCCCCACCTCTTTACTGCCCACTGTCCTCAAATAGCTGGTCCTCACTGTATAGTGGCGCAGAGGCCACAGCACATAGTAGTTCTCTGGCTGTGGGAAGCGAACAGGAAATAGGTGGGTTCAGGACAGGTAAGAGCCCCTCACCTGCTCCCAGGCCATGCCAACTAGGGGTTTTGTGTGTCAAACCCATTGACTCTTGGCTGGGGTTGTCAGATGTCATCTGGGAGAAAGTGTATGACCTAGTGTGTGGTCAACACATGGCCGGTAGATGACACCGGATGCTGTGGCCTCGCAAGGCGACTCCTGCTGTGATGTCGCCTTACTGTGCTGTGATCTGTGGCAGCTCCAGTAACCTACTACTGTGTTCTTTGACGCTATGGTAGGATCTTAGCCCTCAGCATGTTTTTTTTCCAGCTGACGCTGCCATGACTTTATCAGGCTGCATTCCTGCTTCAGTTTTTTGGTCAGTTTTGCCCCCGTAAGTGTCCAGGGAATTTTAGAGTGAAGCGATTCTAAGAGCAGCAGCAGTCATATGCTTGTCATACTAAAACACAGCATTGTATGAAGACCAAACCAAGCTCACTCTACATATTTAAGCATGGCACAATGTTCTACAGCATCCTACAGGCTCTCTGCAGCCTGGAAACAGCTGTTTTTTAATGCGATTCGTCTCAAAGTAATTCGGACCGAAAAAAAAAATTTCGGAAAATTCGGCGAGGTCAGCAAACCGAATTTTTGAGAAATTCACCCATCTTTAGTAATAGCAGTATAAGCTCACTGCTCACTGGTCACAGTGGATAAAACTCACAACCACACCTCACATGCTCCTCTAGAACTCGCACCAGTGAAGAGGGGGTCTGCACTCAGGATGATGGTTGTAGTAATCCCCCGGGGCACACTCTAGTGGTATCCGATCAAATGCTAGGGCGATTTTTAGAAAAAGAAATGGGTCGAAGATACGCTTGAGTGGGGTTTACTTTTTGCTTTTTAAAGGGGGAGGGGAATTTCCAGAGATTAGTAATAGGTTGAATAAATGGGTTAGGGCTGGGATAATTAAAGTGTTAACTCCTTAACAACCGCCCACCATCTTTTGGCAGCGGGCATTTCAAGTTGTTCATCTGCAGCAATGTCTTTTGATGCTGCTGGAGACATTGGGGTTTGTGGCTCCGCTCCCTGGTGCTTACCCTTTGATTTCAACAGTTTGTCACTGCAGTGTAATCAAAGGGTTTCCCCTTCTCTGTCGGGTGATTGGGACACCCTGTGACCCAATAAAGCCTGGGGAACGGCTGCACAGTCAACCCTCGGGACCTGTCTGTGCGAGAAGCCAATGATCAGGGCAGACTGTGTGCTGCCTTGATCGCTGCCTGTGTCAGATTGACATATATTATAATGTATTAGCATATATTAATATGCTAACACATTAGTAAGTGTAAAAAAAAATGTAAAACAGTTATCCCTTCATGGGATTTTTAAAAAAAGTAAAAAAAACATAAAAAGTGTAGAAAAAAATGAAATAAGTAATAAAATAAAAATATTTAATAAAAAATAATAAATAATAAATTGTGCATACTTTACACACATGCACAAAAAAACTTACACATACTAGGTATCCACACGACCTTAATAACCTGTAGAATTAATCTAACAAGTTGTTAAGTGTGAAATGTGAATGGTGTAAGAAAAAAATAAAAATAAAAAAAATTGGAAAAAAATTGGAAAAAAAAATTGAAATAAAAAAATGAACATAAACTATTTCCCCCAAAAAGTACAAATTGTCCCGAATAAAATGAGGCCTCATACAACTGTGTCATTTAAAAAATATAAAAGTTACAACTTTGGAAACGTAAGGAGGCAAAAACGAAAAAAAAATACTTTTCAGGTGTTTGGCTTAACGGGTTATGGTTGGGGATGAGATGGGATTGTATTAGGTCAACAGGACATGTAGTGAGGTGGGATTTGGAGAGTAGTGTGGAAAGTGTGTCGCAAGTCATGGTGGCAAAGTGGGTCATAGGTGAAGAGCATAGTGCAGATGTATAAACAGTTTGTCGGAACTGGAGGCAGAAACTGTTTTAAAAAGTTTTAAAGATCTTATTTTTGAAGTGTGTGTCAAAATCTTCAGCTGAGGTGAGACTGGAAGGAGGGAAGACCTGGAGGCGGAGGAGGGACGTGAAAGAGGTGGAACAGTTGTTTGGGGTTGTGAGATAGAAAAGAAATTAGAGAGACAAAGTAATTTTGTTTGGCAGGAGTAAGTGCAGACTTGGAGTTGAGGAGTGTTTGTATGTGTAAAAGTCTTCTGTGGAGTGTGTTTTCTTCCAGTGCTGCTCTGCAGCTCTGGAAACTTTCCTCATTTTTTTTTTATCTGCTCTGTGTGGAATCTATTGATTTACCGAATTCTGTTGTACATGTAAGGCACAACCGTGTCATGAGCAGAGACAATTGTGGTGCTATAGAATGCAGTGGCTGTGTCAGTTTCATGAAGTGCGGATTTGGTGGCGAGAGGTAGAAGAGAATTAGAGGATGCAGACTTTGGAGGTTACTATTACAGTGTATTAGTTCATGTGCTAGAGGCACAGTTGTCAGGAAGAGGGGAGAGAAAGTAAGCTAATTATGGTCTGAAATGGAAAGAAAAGAGTTTGAGATGTGAGATAGGGTGAATAGGAAGGTGAAGATGAGATCCAACATGTGCCTCTCTTTGTGAGTGGCTCCAGAGGATACTGTGAGAGGCCAAAGAAGGAGGAAAGATGAGTCGTGTGTGTCAGTGGGGATGATAAAGGCTCCCATAATGATAGTGGGAATGGTAGCAGATAGAAAGTGGTGAATTAGTTGAAAAGGCAGTTGAGGGGCCAGGCGGTTGGTAAATGATCCCACTTAGAGGTTGGAGGGTGAGTAGATGTGCACAGAGTGCACCTCAAAAAAGTAGAGTGTGAGGGAGGGTATACAGTCATGGCCAAAAGTTTTGAGAATGACACAAATATTATATTTTCACATGATCTGTTGCCCTCCGGTTTTTATGTGTGTTTGTCAGATGTTTTTATCACATACAGAAATACAAGGCAATCAGATTATGATCAACAAAAGCTTTTATTGCAGTTCGAATGAGTTAATGCAGCAAGTCAATATTTGCGTGTTGCCCCTTTCTTCTTCAGGACCTCTGCAATTTTCTCCCTGGCATGCCTTAATCAACTTCTGGCCCAAATCTGATGATAGCCGTCCATTCTTGCACAATCAATGTTTGCATTTTGTCACAATTTGTTGTTTTTTTTTTGTCCACCCCTCTCTTGATGATTGCCCACAAGTTCTCAATGGGATTAAGATCTGGGGATTTTCCCAGGCTATGGATCCAAAATCTCTATGTTTTGTTCCCTGAGCCATTTAGTTATCACCTTTTCTTTAGGGCCCAAGGTGCTCCATCATCCCTGGAAAAGGCATTGTTGATCACCAAACTGCTCTTGGACAGTTGGGAGAAGTTGCTCGGGGGAGGATTTTTTGGGTTTACCTTTCTTTATTCATGGATGTGATTTTAGGCAAGACTGTTAGAGACCCGTTTCCCCTTGTCTGAAAAAGCAACCCCACAACATGAATGGTTTCTGGATGCTTTACAGTTGGCAAGAGACAAGGACTGGTGGTATCGCCTCACCTTGTCTTCTCCAAACAAGCTGTTTTCCAGATGTTCCAAAAGTCGGAAAGGGGATCATCAGAGAAAATTACTTTACCCCAGTCCTCAGCAGTCCATCCCTTTTACCTTTGGCAGAATATCAGTCTGCCCCTAATGTTTTTCTGGAGAGAAGTGGTTTCTTTGCTGCCCTCCTTGACACCAGGCCTTGCTCCATGAGTTTCCGCCTCACAGTGGTGCAGATGCACTCACACCTGCCTGCTGCCATTCATGAGCAAGCTCTGCAATGCTGGTAGCCCGATTCTAAAGCTGAAAACACTTTTAAGAGACCGGTCCTTGGCGCTTGCTGGCCTTTTTGGGCGCCCTGGAGCCTTTTTTAGCAACAATGGAACTTCTTCCTTAATTCCTTGATGATGCGATAGATTTGTTGACTGAGGTGCAATTTTCTAGGGTGCGATTACTCTTCCCTGTTAGGCCAGTTTTGTGCAGTGCAATGATGACTGCATGTGTTTCTTTAGAGACAACCGTGGTTAACATAAGAGAAAAAAATATGCCAAACACCAGCCTCTTTTTAAAATGTCCAGTGGTGTGATTCTTACTTTTAAACATGACAGATTGATCTCCAGCCCTGTCCTCAAACAACAAACCCCCACCCGTATTAATGGAGCAATCACTGGAAATGTGGGTTGTGGTCCTTTTAAGGCAGGCTACAATGAAGTTGAAATGTGTTTTGGAGGAAAAAGTTCATTTTTAGGCAACTATTGACTTTGCAATTAATTGCTGTTAAGCTGATCACTCCCTTTTTAACATTCTGGAGTATATGCAAATTGCCATGATAAAACCTGATGCCGTAGACTTTGTAAAAATTAACATTTGTATCATTCTCAAAACTTTTGGCCATGACTGTAGGTAGAATCAGGACAAAAGAACAGTTATCTGATATGAGAAAGCCAAAAACTCCACCATGTTCGCTATCTTGGCGGGGATATGAGTAAAATGAAGCCTGTCAAGGGTGTGGCAGCAGGGGAGGTTGTGTCAGAAGGTGTCAGTCAGGTTTCCTTTAGACAAATGAAGGAAAGGTTGTGTGAGATGAAGAGGTCAAGGATGAAGGGAAGTTTGTTGCACATAGAACAGAGGGGCTAATAACAAAAGCAAAGAATTCACCTTCTGCTTTGAGTAGCATGAAACTGTAATAAGGCACCGAGAGCCTACTAAGGTCCTGTACTCAAATGGCTCCAATTTCCTCATTCCATGTCATTCCTTGCAGTCAGCACCCCTCTATGATTTGTGTATGAGTAGAAAGTAATTACCCCCTCAGATACTACAGTACAGACTTCATTTCTTGTGATCACCGGTTTCTCTTTTATCTGAATTTCATGTGTTTTTCTCTTTCAAAGATCAAGCATTTTGTTAAAAGAATTAATTACTTGGATAACGACGCTGAGGAGATTTCCTTCACTGATGAAAGAGAATTTAGCTTACAATCTGCATTTAAAGTCATAAACTTGGTTATTGTAGATGCATTACCTTTGTTTCTGAACACAGGACTCTATTTCACAGAAGAAAACTTCCAGTTCAATGCTACCAACCAAAGCATAATATGGAGAAATGGCTCCGTGAGTATTGTTTGTGTAAACTAGGAGTTTCTTTTTCTGCAGCTATACTAAAACACTATGGGGGACATGTATGAACGGGCGTCTTGAAGTCTATGGGGGACATGTATGAAGTCTGGTGTCTTTTCAGCCCAAAATCTAGTGCAGCCCCCGTGTGCAACATTTTTAATCAGGCGCACTCCAATATCAGGTGCATTACAGAGTGCCCGCAGCACTTTGTAATGCACCTGAGATCAGGGGGCTTGCTGGAGGTGTGGCACATTATAACCATACAAAGCTACACATTTATAGCTTTAGTACAGCAAATCCAGGCGCATTATGGCTGGGACAGGTAGATCACTTTCAAAGTGGTTTACCTGAGCCAGAATTATCGTTTCTGTGCTAGAATGCACCTGATGTATGCCCCGCAGTAGAGCAGAGACATAGATTCAGGCGGATTCTACATTATTATTATGTGCAATTAAATTAGCGTCTAAATGGCAAAAATCATACATGTCGCCCTATGTATATTGCATTGGTGATGTGAGGGAACAACAGGCTAAAAGGGGTTTTCTGAGCATATGAAAAATACAAAGAATATCAGATTTGAGTGAGAATTCTTACCGGATGATCCGTACATGTTTTAGAATTGCTTATTTTATACCATCTTCAGCTCTATGCAGAACAGTAGTATTCATGCAACCGGGGCTTGCTGGGAGTAGCAATACTTATATAAAGGGTTAGACATTGTTTCTATTTCCTTACATGCCCCTCTCTTACAGTACATATGTAGGAAATTACTGTAATTATTTATTGTCTTGATTGGCTGAACAGCGGAACACCGCTTTGCCGCTCTACTACTGCCTGGTTCTACTCAATTTACTGCCCGGCATGTGAAATACTCTTCCTCCAGATACAGAGAAGAACATAAAGAGGAAAGTCAGTGACTGTGGAGAGAGGGGGTGTAGAAGAGGACTGGCTGTGTGAGGCTCCATACTTCAGGAATGGGGCGATAACCTTGTGGTCAGTATGAAGGTTGTGAAACAAGCATGACATAGACACCAGGGATGACATGTACCCCGTTTCCCCAAAAATAAGACACCTCCGAAAATAAGACATAGTGTATTTTTTATGCAATTTATTGTTTGGCTGGGTATGATCTAGGCACATACTGTAGATTTCTAAATAACTTTAAAGCAGTGTAGAATGCACCAGAATGTACAGACCTGTTCTACCACAGGTCATAGATTTGGCACTTTCTAGCTTGACTATGACAACTCAGGCTCACGTCGACCACTCTTAAATTGGTCTGGCTGTTCCAGCAGTAATGCGCCCAGTTTTGCCGTCCTCCAGTCATAAATGTGTAGAATAATACGGTTGTGGTGCAATGCCTCCAGAGCGTCCCACCTCATAATGCACTTAGTTTGGCCATTCTCCAGTCATAATTGTGTAGCTTCGTACGGTTGCAGTGCGATGCCTCCAGAACGCCCCCAATCTCAGGCGCATTACAAAGTGCTGCGGGTGTCGCAAAATGTGACTAATTTTGGAGTGCACCAACTCATATATCTAGGGAACAGGGCAGCAACAGTTTTTGGGCTGATATAATAGCAGAATACTAGCGCAGCGCTGTACATACATGTGGCCTCAGGAGTATTTGTCAGAGGAGTGGAGGGGAGATTGTCTTACAGAGGCATCTCAGCTAAAAACAGTACATTAAATACTGGTGAAGGAAACTGAATTTAACCCTTTAAAGAAGCAGCTAGTTTAGGCCTTTAGGACAGAGCACATGTTTTGGGGGGTTTTCTTACAGTGTTTCATAACTGCAACTATTTAACTGTTTTGCTGACCTTGCCACATCAGATTATCTTGTGTGCCAAGTTTTATTTTTTAATGGCACCCTTTTGGATAGGGTACCTATAATGTTATCTATAACTTTTTTTGTTTAGGGGGGAGGGATGGGGAATGGAATAAACCAAAATGTTGTAAATTGTTTGTTTATTTTTAAATTTTTTGGTTTTAGTTTTTATACAATTCCCTATGTGGTGTACATTATGTGCTAGCTTAATTTTATGGGTCTTTGTGATTACATTAAATCCAATTTTATGTTGCTTTTCTGTTTTTGTTTTTTTTTTCATTTTTTTCACGACTGCGAGAGCCAGTGCGGCAGTCAGTCATCTATTAATCGTTTCATGGCCACATGCAGTTAAATCTAAGGGGGCACCCACGCATTACTGCTTCCAATTTTTAACATATCACAGGGCACCTTTTTGATTCCGGCCCATGGCAGGAATACTGCCCTCTATTGCCACCCCTGGCATCCATTTTAAAGTAGCCCGACCCCAAAACCACCAAAAAATGCCCTAATGCACCCAAAGAATAAAAAATTCCAATAAGAAATTGACTATTTTAAAAAACTATTTTTCCAATTCTGCTGCTGCTACGCCTACTTCCCATTCTACTGTTGGCACGTTGCTGACGTTGTTCCACCGTGACATAAGAACGTGAAGCAGATGCAACAGATGTCCCCAGTTATACAGTGAGGCCTATGTCAAATTCCTGAATTCTACTGTCAAGTGGGTTGAAGGAAATTGCTGACTTTTAATTTGGAACGTGGATCAAGTAGGCTGGAAACCCAGTAACCACTCTTCATTTTGATGGTCTTGAAGCGCGGCAAATAAGCTTTTTGTCAACAAGACCTTTACTATTGGTTTCTTTTACAGCGACATGCCCCAAAACCAGCAGAGATGCCCTTGATAGAACCTCAGAATAAAAAGTACCTGAAGAAAGTCGTCTTTGAACCACCATTTTAGTTGAACTGGACATTGACTATCCCTGTCTTCGACCGCAGCATGACCCCAAAACCCGCATGACCCACAGATTACAAAGTGCCGGAAGGCAGTATTATTTGAAGAAGTATTTAAGTTGAACTGGACATTGACTATACCTGTCCTGTACCGCAGCATGACTCGAAAACCCGCATTACCCACAAATTAAAAAGTGCTGGAAGAAAGTAGTCTTTGAACCACCATTTTAGTATAACTGGACATTGACTATCCCTGTCCTGGACCTCAGCATGACTCAAAAAACTGCATGACCCACAGAGCACCAAGTGCCGGAAGAAAGTAGTATTTGATCCACTATTTTAGTTGAACGGGACATTGACTATACCTGTCCTGTACCACAGCATGACTCAAAAACCTGCATGACCCACAGATCACAAATTTCCGGAAGAAAGTAGTATTTAAACCAGTATTTTAAGGAAATGGATATTGACTATCCATATCCTGTACTGCAGCATGACCCAAAAACCCACACAGGTGTCCTTATGAACCATCAGCAGAAAATTTCGCAATAAGAAATAAACTATATTTAAAAAAAAATTGTTTTCCAATACCGCTGCGGCTAGAGGTACTTTCCATTTTACTGGTGACATTGTCAAGTAGGTTCAAGGATATTACTGATCAAGGTGGGTGAGGCTGTAAAGGTGGATCACGGAGGTTCAGCTGGCAGGGCCGGACTTACTGTGGGTGTGGTGAGAACCAGGGCTGGCGTACGTCATCTATTAACACGCAGGTTCAGCTAGCAGTGCCGGAGTTACAGTAGGTGCGGTGAGAGCCAGGGCATGACCCCTAAACCTGCATGATCCACAGATCACAAAGTGCTGGTAGAAAGTAGTATTTGAAGCAGTGTTTTAGTTGAACTAGACAATGACTATACCTGTCCTGTACCACAGCATGAAACCCAAACCTGAATGACCCACAGATTAAAAAGTGTCGGAAGAAAGGAATCTTTGAACCACCATTTTAGTTGAACCACCATTTTAGTTGAACTGGACATTGACTGTCCTGTACCACAGCATGACCCCTGAACCTATTTGACCTACATATCACAAAGTGGAACTATGCTATTTTGTACAGTGACTGTCACTTAGTATATTTTTGGGCAACTGACACTCGTTTATGGAATTTATTTAGGGAAGTTTTGTTTATAGTTTTACATTATTATCATTTTGCTTTTTTTTCAAGTGTGATAACATACAACATACACACCTCCCTGCAGTTTAAAAGGTATTTTTACACTTGTAGATGTGTTAATTCATTTGCAAACCCCATAAGTAATAAAAATGTCCTAATCATCCCCAAAACACTTCTTATTTGAGAAGATATTTTCCCTCCTGGCTTTTGAGAGTGATTCAGCCAATGAATTTATTGGTTTCATTTTTCCTCCAAATCCTTCTTCAGTGATGAGGGACAGACTCCCCTGGAGATCAGATGATTCAACCCCATACTGACTCCAGCCCCAGAAAATTTTAAGCCTCAATTTGCGCAATTTGTGTCCAGCCCTGGAGCCCTTTTTGACACTACATAACCTCAAATAAATTTTTCAAAAACTTATATTCTAAAGAAATTTGAAGCTCTCCTGATTGCCCGTAACGGTGAGAGCCAGGGCTGACGTCAGTCATCTATTAACATGCAGGTTCAGCTAGCAGGCCCAGAGTTACAGTGGGAGCGGTGAGAGCCCGGGCTGGTGTACGTCATCTATTAACACACAGGTTCAGCTAGCAGGCCCAGAGTTACAGTGGGTGCGGTGAGAGCCCGGGCTGGTGTATGTCATCTATTAACACGGCATAAATGCCCTTATGACGCGGCCACGAAAACAGTTGTGCTGAAGCAGAGTGTGGAAGCGGAAGTGTGAGCTAAGACCTCGATCCTTCCTCAGAAGACAGTCAAGACCTGGGTAGCTCTTGCTCCTCCGTATGAGTGCGGACCAATTAAGCGTCATTTGGAAATGCTAGTGCTTGACGCGCCTGTTCCACCCAGGTGCCCTTGTTATTGGCTTTCTTTTTCTCATTTTTCTCAACGTGTTGGAGGAAATTGTCTCTGTTCTTAGGGTGACAAATGTGCTCCATGATCCATGTCCATTGAATAACCTACATCTGTTCAAGTCTTTTATAAGTGGTTACTGTACCTCCCCTGTACAAATCAGAGGAATATTCATATCAGCTATTTTGTACATGGAAGTTTTTTTCATTCTAGAAAACAGGTCTTTGTTTCTCTTTTTTTCATTGTATTAAACGGGTTGTCTCACTACAGGGATTGCTAGCTATGTTAAAACAAGTCACTTTGCAATATGTGTCCATTAACAGTGTCTTACCTATTTCTGTTTTTGACTGCACCATGCCCCCAAAAATTCAAAACATGACCCTTTGACCACTGTTGACAAATGTGAAGAACAAAGGTCTGTTAGAAACCACATTTTTTACAATAGGACCTGTAGTATAGTTGTATTTCACAGCACCATGCCTCCAAAAATTCAAAACATGAACCTTCGGCCACTGTTGACAATTATGAAGAATAAATGTCTGTTAGAAACCAAATTTTTTACAATGGGACCTGTAGTATATCTGTATTTCACAACACCATGACCCAACAAATTATAAAAATGACTTCTCAGCCACTGTTAAAAATTGTGAGGAAGAAATGCCACTTAGAACCCACATTTCTGTTCCAAAGGACCTTGATTATAAATGTATCTCACATCACCCTGACCCCAAAACCATTGACAGTGCTTAAAATTTTCATGAAGAAGTGAGTAAATGGAATTCGTTTTTTTCATGAAACCATTTAAAATTGTTGTCTTTTACAGTCTCCTAACCACAAAACCAGCAAAATTACCTTTTGTGCACTCAGAATAAAAATTGCTGTAAGAAATGATCATTTAAAAAAAAAAAAAATTAAAGAGGACCACTTCTTTTTGAAGAGGAATGTGAAATAGACTGGCACCTAATTGGTGACCTCGGCAATTGGGGCCACAACGTCATCAGAAATCCACGCCTGATTCATTTTGATGAAAGTCAAACGATCCACATTCTCAGTTTAAAGCCGGATGCGTTTGTCTGTAATGACTCCTCCAGCTGTGCTGAAGGTCTGATTAGATATGACGCTGGCTACTGGGCAGGACAACACCTCTATGGCATGGTGAGCGAGCCATTCATCCATTTTGGATACCCAGAAGTTAATTGGGTCTGGAACATATCCAAAAACATTGGTGTTGAGATGCAGATAGGCGTGAACCATATTCTTAAGCTTGTCTCTGTGTGTTGTATGTGTGCCCTGTATTACATGCGTTGGTGAGGTGATAAATAAGGATTGCCAGAGGTCACCCATTAGGCTTCTGACATAATGCCTGCTGCTGCTTCTACGGCTACTTAGCACTCTACTGCTGTCACGTTGCTCACATTGTTCCACCGTGACATTAGAAGAACGTGAAGCAGATGGAACAGATGTCTCCAGTTCATCAATGAGCATAGTCTCCAATTCCTGCATTTTGCGATCATTTTGGGTGGGTGGAAGGAAAGTGCTGAGTTTCGCTTTGTACTGGGGATCGAGGAGGATGGCCACGCAGTAACTGTTGTTCATTTTGATGGCCTTAATGTGAGGATCATGTTGGGGGAAATGGAGCATCCAAGAACTCATCTGAGAGATGTAGCCTTGATTTCGCAAGTCGCGGGGTACTAGCAAACTGATCTACCTCGTCTTCCTCCTCCGCCTCAAATCCGTGCAAACCTCTTTCCAAAGCAGGGACATCAGTAACGTCGTTGTCCTGCTATACCTCCTCCTCAGCTCAAACACAGCCCTAACTTGCCTCAGATGATGAGGTGATGCCTTGCACCAGCCCTGGACCCCAAACCACCGGCTAACGAAGACGTGAAGTTGTGAAACTGTTGGGCCTTCTAGATTCGAGGGAAAATAAGGCTCTGTGTCCGCATCTGTGTCCGCCTCCTCCTCCGTCGCTGGTGGGACCTGTTGTTTCAGAGTGTCCAACACTTGTTCCAGAACTAAGATCACCACAATACTCATGCTGACAATGGCATTCTCCGCACTGATCATTTTGGTAGCTTCTTCAAAACTCGCAAGGATGGTGCAGAGCTCTATCACCTGCCTCCACTCTCGGTGGCTCAACACCCCGAAGTCCGCCATGTGCCACTTCGTACTGCGTAATGGCATTGCGCTGCTGCCACAATCGCTGGAGCATATGGAGGGTGGAATTCCAGCCTGTTGCCACGTCATCAATGTGACGGTTGACGGGGAGACCAAGCTGAGGCAGTTACGCAGCCAGCCGGGATGAAGCAGGGTGTGAACCGCAGAAGAGTGAGCTCAGACCTTCCTCAGCAGGCAGTCGAGACCTGGGTAGCGCTTTCGAAATTTCTGTACGACGAGGTTCATGATGTGTACCAAGCAAGGGATGTGCTCCAGCCTACCGATCTTAAGGGCGGCCAGGAGGTTTTGCCTGTTATCGCACACCACCTTCCCTGGCACAAGGTTCTTGTCATCCAGCCAGCGCTTGGTCTCATTGCTCAGAGCCACCATCCACAGCTTTTGACCTGTGTGTTGACGGTCTCCAAGACATATTAATTTCAACACAGCCTGGTTTCTCTGGGCACGTGATGGTACCCGTGGACCTTGAGGGAAAGAACCCTGCACCATCCCTGATGTTTGAAGAGCGTGCGCCGAGCCTAAGAGCCATCTTCATCACTAGAGACATCCACCCAGCTCACTCAGTGAGCTGTCACAGACATATAGTGGCCTTGACCGTGCATACTAGTCCATGTATCGGTGGTTAGATGGACTTTGCCAGACACAGATGCAGACAACACGCTGGAGATTTTATATGATGTGTGGCTGGCCAGAGTAGGGACTGCTTTTCGGGAAAAGAAATGCCTGCTCGGCATCTGGTATTGGGGGCAGGCAAGGGCAATGATGTGGTGGAACCCATCTGTGTCCACCAGACGAAAGGCAACATTTCCAAGGCCAAATGCCTGGCAATGTCAACATTCAGGCTTTTGGCTTTGGGATGGTTTGGGTTAAAGTGTTTCTTCTGCTCCCACATCTGATAAACGGAAGGCTGGCTGCTAGACTGGCCACTGTATGGCATGCAGGTGAAACTGGTGGAAGGAGAATGGGTAGGCTGTGTCTCTGGTTGTGCTGGTGGTACTCGGGCGACGGTGGAGGCTGAAGCAGAGGCTGGTCCTTACTCCTGCTGCTGAAGGAGATGAGCAGCAGAAGAACGCTTGGTCTTGGAAGTGGCGGAGGAGGCAGAGACAGAGGGTGTGACAGTGGTTGAATGCCTGGGACCGGTGTGGCCTTTTTTCGCCAAGTGTTTCCTCCATTTTGCATTCGCTGCATGTGACTAGACATGTTGGTTATGGTTAAAAACTTAAGATTCTTCCCTTTAGTGATGCGTTTATGGCAATTGGGTCATATGACATCGCTGGGTGAATCTGAGGATTCATCAAAAAAGGCTCAGGCTTCAGAGGTCCTGGACCTTTTCGACGCTGATAAGCTAGTAGCGTTGTTTCTGCTGCCACCACTGATCATGGCTGGCGGAATAATCTCAGCGGACTTGTGCGACCACCCTCTCCCTTTTTGAGGCGGGACCCATACTGACACTACCCCTCTTCGTCCACTAATGAAGCGTTCGCAAGCAAATTCTACTGATAAAACCACGTTGGATCCGCAATATCATCATCATCATCATCATCACAGGTGACTTCCTCGTCCTGAGATGCTACATCCTGGAGCTGTGGGCTACAAGTCACAGGCACTGCAAGGCGTTGCCAACTGCGTGGGATTTGTGCCGACTGACCAGCTTCCTTCTCCACCTCTGATGGCATCAGCGATTGGGCGTCAGAGCAGACAAAATCATCCTTTTTGGCCTCTTGATCTTTTAAAATGCCTTCTGACCCCCACCGCATTTTGTCATCAAAGAGGTTCTTCAGAACATGGATTATCCACATGGTGTGTACATGAGTTTGACATTTGGGCCCGCCTTTCGCATCAGGTTGGACGTATGCTGACGATGATGATGACGACATTCGTGGCTATGACTCGGAGGACGAGGAGGTAAAATCGAAGGATGCAGGTTGCGCTAACCACTGAAGAACAGATTGGCGACGCTCTTCATTACTGAGATCCACAGGGCACCTGACGGTCCTGTGACAAACGATGTGCTGGCTTGCGTGTTGGCTGCAGCAGTGGAAGGAGCACCTTCTCTCGTATCTCTGCCTCCATGTCCTACAGCCCTCTTTGCTCACTTACCACGTGTAGTTCGCTCCATGTTCAGAAAGATAAAAATGTTAAAGGTATAGAAGAGTTTTTCACAGTCTCTTATTAAGGAACTGTACTGCAAAGACAGCAGATCACAGGTATACTTGAATCCCTCTAATTTCCAACAGCCAACTAGGATTAAAAACAGAATTGTTTCTATCAAATATCTGTGAAATGCAGTCTGGTGGAAGAATTGTAACACCAAATCAACAGTGTTTTTCCTTCAGTCCCTGAGATTTACAACTGCCCAGTAGGACTAGCAATTGACAGTTTTCAACAAACTATGGTACAAGTGCGCTATTTGAGAAAAAACTGAGACACATGGACTGCAATAGAACAATTTAAAAGTTCTACGGATGAGATATGGCGGTTTTACAATGCTGACATCAGGAACCAGTTACAATAAAATATCTGTAACCCAATTTGCGTACAAGGATGCTATTTGCAATAAACTGGGACGCACAGACACCAACTGAACTGCAAAAACAAAAAGGACAATTTCACCTCAGTTGGGAGGTCTGCTAGCCAAAAAGTAATAAAAAAATTGCTATTTCAATGCGAGCTAACAGAACGCGCTGGCCAGCATCCCCCCCTCCTAGCTTACACCCCTCCCTCACGGCTGCACACAGCACTTTATGTCTTTACAAGTCTCTCTCTAACTAAATAAGAACTAAAATTCTCTCATGTAGCTGTACAGTATCCTAAGCTTCATAGCTACAAGGATGGTTTTCTGTCTCTCTGAGCTGTGACAACAGCTATTGGGACAGACAGCAAGACGTGTTGCTCTGTAGTGAGATAGTGTAGGAATGAGACTCATCAGGGGATGCAGTTGTAAACAGAAAATGAGGTCATGTGATCTTTGCAGCCAATGAGACCCATACACCGCCCACAGCTGACGTCGTATACCCCCTCACCCTCCTCTATGCTCTGAGCTGATTGGCTGACAGCCAAAATTACAGGAAACACTGAAAAAGGCGCGGTAGTAAATGTGATAATGATTATCTTTAAGATTTTCACTGAAACTATTGCATAATCGGGAAATTCCGCTAAACGTAAAAATCATGCCGGTTTCAACTTTTGTCGATAGTATCGCTCATCCCTACTCATTTCACATGCATCAAGGCAATTAAAATGAACAGCAGTTGCTGGCTGACCACCCTCCTTGATCCACGTTACAAATCAAAAGTCAGCAATTTCCTTCAACCCACAGAAATTGACAGTAGAATGCAGGAATATGAGACAGGGCTCATTGACCAACTGGAGACATATGTAGGTTCAGGATCATGCTGCTTTAAAAGACAGTGATAGTCAATATACTATTCAGAAAATCTTGTTTCAAAGACTCATTTCTTCTTGCAGATATTATTTTGAGTGTCCAAAAGGGCATTTCTGCTGGTTTGGGGGTCTAGTCACTTTAAAAGACACCAATAGTAAAGGTCGTATTGAAAAAAAGCTTATTTTACATGCTCTTTTATTCTTGCTAATTTTATTGAGTGTCCGAAAGGACTTTTTTGCTGCTTTTGTGGTCATGCTGCTGTAAAAGATAGCGATACTCAATGTCGTATTCAAAACATTTTTGTTTCTAATACTCATTTCTTCTTGTGAGTTTTATTGTGAGTGTCCAAATGGTCATTTTTGCTGGTTTTGGGGTCATACTACTGTAAAAGGCAACAATAGAAAAGGCCGTATTAAAAAAACCTTATTTCACATACTCATTTCTTATTTCACATGCATCAAGGCAATCAAAATGAACAGCAGTTACTGGGTGGCCACCCTCCTTGATCCATGTTCCAAATCAAAAGTGAGAAATTTCCTTCCACCCAGACAAATTGACAGTAGAATGCAGGAATTTGAGACAGGGCTCATTGACCAACTGGAGACATCTGTTGCATCTTCTTCAGGTTTTAATGTCACGGTGGAACAACGTCAGCGACGTGATAGCAGTAGAATGGCAAGAAGCCATAGCAGCAGCAGCATTGAAAGAAAATCTTGTTTGAAATAGTCAATAACATCTGTGCTGGTTTTGGGGTCATGCTGCAGTAAAAGACAGCGATAGTTAATGTCCTATTCACTAAAATCTTGTTTGAAATACTCATTTCTTCTTGCTAATTTTATTCTGAGTGTCCATAAGGAAATTTTTGCTGGTTTTGGGGTCAGGCTACTGTAAAAGGGATGACAGGGACAGTGCCAGTATTTTCCAGTACTCCTGTCTGGGGCCCTAATCAAAAAGTGGCCCAGAGATATGTTAAAAACAGAAAGTAGTAATGGGTGGGGGCTCCATTTATTTAGCAGCATGGGGCCCTAAAACAGTTAATAGATGACTGATGGCACTCCTGGCTACTCCCACACCCACTATAACTACGGCCCTGCAAGCTGAACCTCCGTGTTCCCCGTTGGGATGTTCTTGCTGCCACCACATATATGACATGTTCTTGGCCTTGGTGCAAAAGGTTATAGGGGGCTCCTGCAAGTTACCATGTGCCATTTCCTTTACCGGTGTCTTATGTGTCAAGAGGGCCCCGTAGAAGCTTCTACTGCTATAGCTAGGCTGTCCTCATCTTTTCAGTTAGCCATTGAAAGGAATGAATTATTTTAGCATGTTAATTTTTTTATGTGACTATTAGAGCCAAATTATCTTCACTAAGATCTACCACGTATGCACTTTGCTGTTGTGGATGGTAATTACAGCTTCTCCTCACCTGTTTTGGTCTAAAAATGAAACCAAATTGAGAGGGCAGAGCCAGATGATGCTGGTCTGAAGAAGGAGGAGTTTCCTTCGAAACATCACCAGTGGGCGTATGGCTGGTCTCATGGCTATCGCAACAACTTGCTCCGCGTTGTGTCAAGCTCCTTGAGCTATTAGAAACTTTCGCTGGATATCAGCATAAAGGACGTTGAAATTATGATGGACGTATCACAGGTTTCTCTTACTTTTTCACTTGTTATTACGTATGTATTTATGCCCTAAGAATGTATAGGCTGCGCGCATTGAACTGAAATAGTTTGTATAAAATGAAATTTTGATAAATTGGACTGTACTGTTGTTTATATTTTGGTCCATAAATTAACCTGATCATCTTCTCCTATTGACTTTAATGGGGCTCGGCGATTGATTGAAATTGAGAACTAAAATTGGCACAATTTTCTTTAAAATTGACAAACGTATCGATCTAGATTTTTTTACTGATCACTCATCACTATTAAGAAGCGATACATTCAAGGGTGTAGTGAGTGTATTGCCCCCACATGTATTTCAGTATTTCTTGGAGCGCTAAGCTGTGAAAATGGAAAATGTCTTTATTTCCAAACATCTGCCATTTTAACTGGAAATGTTTCATTTTTCCAAGGAGTACTGGAAAGAAAAGCAACCAAAATTTGTTATGCAATTTCTTCCAAGTTCAAAAATCCCCTATATGTGGGTGTTAACTACTGTTTGGGAACATGACACAGGGTAAAAGGGAGTAAGCGCTATTTGACTTTTAGAATGTAGATTTTGGTAGGTGCCTTGACACGTTTACCAAAAAAGTTCCAAAACAGGTGAAACCTTCCAGAAGTTATCTCATCTTCAGTACCCTCATGGATCTCATCTAGGGGTTTATTGTGCAATTTGGGCACGCTGGTATTCCACATGTATCTTTTAGCATTGGGCCATTGTTCCGTTATTATTTTTTTGGCTTTCTTTTTACAGTATTCACCGTGCGGCATAAGTGACAGGATAACTTTACTTTTTGTTTTATTTCTTCTACACAATAGAAATGTGTTTAGAAAAATGTATGTTTTCATAGTCTGATAGCCATAACTTTTTGATTTTTCTGTACATGGTAGCTTTTTACAAGGTGTTTTGAATAAAATACAGCCATCCTGGTAGTGTTTTTTTTTACTGCGGTCACCGTACAATATAAATTATATGAAAAATACTCAAATTCTTTGGGGCTTGTTATAAGCTTAATGGCTGAACAAACATAAACCCAGTAGCTAGCAACTTTCCCATTTATGCTAACTGGGAAAAAGATCACATGTGCAGCTAATTGCTAAAGCAAGATGAAAAACTGCACACCAACTTTACCACCTATTCACACCAGCATGCAGAAAAGCCACAGTATAATGCATGGGGAGATTGCACAGATGCAAAGTAACCAATAAAGCAATCACTCATACAACCTCAGGGCATGAGGGAGGTGGTTGCCGGTACTTCTATTGCATATAATAAGGCGATACACAAGTGTGCCATAAACATAGATACGTGTGGTACACAATGCTGGCTTACAACCTATTAGTGACACCTATACTATTAGACCAGGCGGGCTGCCCAGCATTTTCTAAGTGTCCAACACAACGCTGGCACACACTGCTCCCCAGCACTGTTGGGCAGATAAAAAAGGGCATACTGGAAAAATATTAAATATGAGGTATTAGTTGGTAATGGGGCCCCATAACACAAGCTCACAACCGGCGTCAACGGTCCTCATGTCTTGTGAGTCACGACACTAACAAATTTACAGAAAAAACATACAGAAAATGGGACATTACTTACTCAAAAATACTCAAATTCTTTGGGGCTTGTTATAATATAAATTATATGCTAGCGTTACTCAGCAGGTCAATACAATTACAGTGATACCCAGTTTGTATATTTTTTCTGTGTTTTCCTGCTTTTACACAAGGAAAACATTTTTATTCAAAAAGATAAACATTTTTGAATATCAATAGTCTGAGAGCCATAACCTTTTTATTTTTTTCTGGGTACAGAGCTGTGTATGGGCTTGTTTTTTGTGGGATAAGTTGAAGTTTTTATTGGCATAATTTTTGGGGGAAAAGGCTTTTTGATTTCTTGCGGTGAAAAAAATACTGCAATCCTAGTGGTGTTATTTATTTTTAACAGCGCTCACGTGCAGCATACATTGCTAGTTATTTTTACTCTGTGGGTCGATACCCAATTTATATTATTTTTTTATGTTGATGGGCTTTAAAAAAGTGTTTTTATTTTGCACAATAATATTTATGCATCGCTATATTCTGATAGTCTTTACTCTTTTTTTTTTCTTATATAGAGATCAGTAAGAACTTTTTTGTGGGATAAACTGTCCTTTTCATTGCTACCACTTTGGCGTTTATTTGACTTTTTGATCACTTTTTATTCCATTTTATGTGCTGCGGGATGTAAGAAAATCCCAATTCTGTGACTGTTTTTTTTTTTTTTTTTTTGGTATTCACTGTGGTTGTTAAGTAACATGACAGATTTATACCCACCTGGCAATACAATACAGTACTTTATTTTTTATCTTTTTTTAGGGCAATTGGCATTTGTAAAGATGAATAGGTATACCTTTTTATATCTTATTTTTTGTGTTCGTGTTTTACTTAGTTTATTATTTAACTTGTTTTTACATGTATTGGGGACTTGTATAAGTAATCTTTAGATTATGTAACAATGAAGCGCGGTACATAGCAGTACTGCTCATCATGGCAACTGTCAATAAGTCTGAACCTGTGGGCATGGCCAGGCATAGTGTCATCACAGTCAGCCTAGAAACGATTACCTCACGTCAATTGAGGCAGAGAGAGCTCTGTTTTCTTTTAGCTGCCACGATTGATCACAGCAGTTAAGGTGTTAGTTGCCCGCTGCCAGAGTGAGCTCCAGCCGCGGATGACACAGCATTGGTCAGCTGTAATATGCGATCATGAGGGCCTCGCTTAAGATCCCGCACGATGCCAGAACGTACCTGTACCTCCAGTTGTGGGAAACCCTTTCCCCGAAGGATGCAATACAACTTTTTTTGCTTACTAAACTTGGTTGGCTTCATTTTATTATTGTTTGCTTGTTGTGTTAATTTTTTTTTTTTTTTTTTTTCTACCTTTTTTTGCACTCCTTGTTTGATTTTCAAGCTACATTTTTTGGTATATGATGAGATAATTTCAGATGGTTAAAAGATTTAGTAGAAAGTACGTAGCCCCCTCCCCGCATCATTGTAAATCTGGCCCTGGATGAGGGGTGGGCCCACTTTATTGCCCCAAATTTTTTCAACGGGTAATTTTTTTAGTGACAGACTTAAATAAATCTTCAGGATGGCTACTAAGTCCATGTACTACAGTTTTATATTTCCATTCTATAACATTCTTCTTCTTTCTGTAATATATTCTATGTTGTTACTCTTTTCTCTATAGCTGAGTAGCATCATTTCCTGTGTAGAAGCTGTTTTCCTTTTCCCTGTAAAGCTACAAGCCCCCAAAGGGTTTTTTTCCTCTTTCCTTTTTCTTTTTTTACCCATCTCGTCTCAGAACAGCACCCGTTTTTCTCTTGTGTCAAAAGCCTTGAAAGACAGGGCCAAGTGGGTTTGGCTTCAAAAGCGTCCTTGAAAACCTCTTTGGTCGCATGATCTCCTGGGCTTGACACAGTTGTTTCCCTTTTTAAGGACAAAAAAAAAATTTATGAGTTCCCCAACATACCTAAAACAGAACTACAGGAAGCTCACAAAAATGTAATGAACACATACAAATATTACACTTTATTCACTGGATAAAACAATTTTCTTAGATTTGTAGCTATAACCACATTTTACTTAAATATTCAAGAAGCCGCAGTCTCTGTGTAATGATCCGTGTTCTCCAGGATCCAGGAAAGCTTCGAATGGAGGATATCACGTCTGCTGCTATGACTGTGTCCCATGTTCTCTAGATGAATTTTCCAATATAACAGGTAAATGTCGATTATACACACATAATCCTGCATGTGTTTGAAAGTTGGAATGCACATCCAGTTGTCTAGACACTGATAATAAGGAGAAAATGTTTCCCTTATGGTCAGATTGGTTCATGCCTAATGGGTTCTATATTTATCTGGATAAATAGGAGGAAAGAAAGCTCTAAAATTACCTATAGCCTTACGTTTCATCATTATATTCTCAAAACACGATGAGCATAGGTTTTAACTAATTTATGTAACTTTGTAATTGCTTCTCTCTACACATTGGCTGCATGGTCATCGTGTTGTGCAAGGGATTGCATTATGGTCCAAGTCAGTCCTGTGACCCCTAAGTTCACCAATTCATGGGAACCAGTAGGTTAGACCCCCACCAATCCTAAAGCATTGGCATCATTTTAAATAAGAAGATCCTCTTAACACAGTTCCTGATCCCTTGGCAAAAGTCACTTTTAACTTTCTTTTATTTTAAACTGTATATTTTATTTTTTAATAAAGAAAAAAACAAGTATGTATAATAAACATACAAAAAGAGAAAAGTCAATCGATCGTTATGCATGTGGAAGTTCAAAGTAATCAAAAGTATAAGAAGTAAGCAAAGGAGAGTTCAAGTAAATCAAACACCAAAGAGCCATATCTCCGTCACCATAGCTGACAACATATGTAGAGTTTCTTAACAAGGAAAAGTAAAATCAGTCTATTTAAACATATTCAGGTTGCAAGTAAAACAGTCTTACCAATACATTATACGACAAAGACAGGATACAGGAGGGAGGACGGGGGGAATGAATGGACGTAAGAATGTCATCAAGCAATTAACTATCATTTATAACAAATTGATAACAACAAAATCTGGCTATTGATTATAGATAATGGTGTAAGTGTCCCATGGCTTCCATGTGAGGTCAAACTTCTCAAGTCTATCTTCCAAGAGGGCTGTTAAATATTCCATTTCTCAGACATCTTAAACCCAGGTTATAAGATGGGTAAGTAAGGGGGAATCAGTCCTTTTCTAGAACGCAGCTATCAGACATTTAGCTGCTATTAGGAGATGTAAAAGCAATCGGAGCTGGTTTTGGGAACATTTAGGAGGAGGAATATTTAAGAGGCAATACTGAGGTGCTAATATGAAAATAAGTTCCAGAACCTCTGAGACCAGCCGACTAGTTTCTCCCAAAGGGGCTGTATCAAAGGACAGTCCCAAAAGATGTGTGTTAGCATGCCCTGTTCTCCACAACATCTCCAACATGTTTCTGAAACATAAGGGTAAAATGTGTGAAGAAGTGTGGGAATGTGGTACCAGTACACCATACCAGAGCAGCTTGTACTGATTTTCTTCATATGAGATGCAGGAGGAAGATTTAGCAGTTCGGTTCCATATTATTTACTACATCTCAAAGGAAATAGAGGTACCCAAATATGCTTCCCATTTCTTCATATAGGAACAATTGGGGGGTCCAAGTCGGATTGGGTTCTAGCAAAATTTGATAGATGGAAGAAATCAACCCGGCGGCAGAGAAGCTATTCCTACAAAGTCTCTCTAAATTTTTAGGGAGTGAGACTGAGGTAGTGGATAAAGATTTATGTAAGAAGTGCCAAATCTGTCACGTAGGACTTCGAATGGTAAGATATCTCGAATTATGTGATTCACTATGTCTGCATACCTAAACAGTTGTCTGTCGAACCACGACTGCCATTGGGGATCCTGAAGGCTATCAGGGAGTTGGGGCTGGAAAAGATAGGAAGTCATAGGCGAAAATTGCAGGCTAAGCTGAAACCTCTGACAGCAGGTTTTCCATACCTGCAGAGTTGTCTTCATGGGCCCCAACAATTGTCTGTCAGTTTTGACATGAGTGGAAAACCACAAAAGGGAGTTAGGGAGGATCGGGGCTAGCCAAAGCTTCTCCACGTTCGGACCACCTAGCATATGCAAACAGTGACGACCAAGCCGGAACCCGTCACAATTGCGCAGCCCAGTAGTATTTCTGAATATCCGGGGAAGATAAACACTTCTAACTTTCTACATAATTCCTTTTCTCCAACACCCGGACTTCACCAACATTTAAGTGTCTTTTCAGTATGCGGCCTTCCTATTATGTGTAGTCCTCTAGCTAGAGCCAACCAGCTTTCAGAAACAACAGAGGAACTGCTATAATCTTAAGAAAAGTAATGAAGTAACCGACAACAGACAGGCCTACAAGATATCACAGCAAGAAACCAGAAGCCATACCAGCAGATGAGAGGACAATTCATTACATAGAATCATTCTGTGGGTTCTTATTCCAGCCTTGAGTGAGTCACGAGAGCCTATGTTAGGAGTAGTGATGAGCGATTATGTTGACTATCGTCATCGTTTCGATAGTCGATATCGGCAGTTATCTAGACGATTTTCGATAGTCGATAATAGATTATCGCCGATGACCATTAAAGTCTATGGGAGAGGAACAACACCTTCATTATTACACCCAAACAGGGCTGGAGAAGCTGGAATTAACATCCACAACAGTCAAATGGATACGTGCTACATCTTAGGCAACACAATTAGGTTATAAAAGCCACAGAAAAAAAATCACACACCATTCACTATCCCTGTCTTGTACCACAGCATGACCCTTAAACCTGCATCACCCACAAATTAAAAAGTGCCAGAAGGCAGTATTATTTGTACCATCATTTTACTTGAACTGGACATTGAGTATCCCTGTCCTGGAACGCAGCATGAGCCCCAAACCTGCTGAGCACTATTCTCTGTAGTACAGAGCTATGTGTACAGTTTGGCGGTGTCAGGTGATTGTGCTGAGACTTTTTCTCTGTAGTATAGAGTTTATGGTACGGTTTGGCGGGTAGGTGGTTTTGCTGAGTCTATTCTCTGTAGTATAGAGCTATGTGTCGGTTTGGCGGTGTCGGTGGGGTTGTGCTGGCCTTTTCTGTGTATAGAGCTAGTGTACAGTTTTGGTGGTGTCAGGGGGTTGGTGAGCACTTTTTCTCGTGTATAGAGCTAGGTATGGTTTGGCGGTGTCATTTTCCTGTGCTAAGCATATTCTCTGATTATAGGTGGTGAAATTTTTTGGCTGGTTCGGTTCCCTGTGTGAGCACTATTCTCGTAGTATAGAGCTGTGTACAGTTGGCGGTGTCAGGGGTTGTGCTGAGCACTATTCCTGTATAAAGCTTGGTACGGTTCGGGGTCAGTTCCTGTGCTGAGCCCTATTCTCTGTAGGACTTTAAACCACTTTTTAGTTTCACTGGACATTGATATATCTGTCCTGGACCGCAGATGACCCAGGGTCGGAGTTACAGTGGGTGCGGTGAGAGCCAGGCTGGCGTCCGTTCTATTAACACGCGGGTTTAAAAAATCCCTGATGAGAGCAACGAAAACTGTCGTGCTAAAGCAGAGTGGGAAGCGGATTTGAAAACCCCCAACCTTCCTCAGTACCAGTCAAAAATGGGTAGCGCTTGCCCCTCCCTATGAGGCGGACCTTTTGACTTCACTTGGAAATCTGGTGGTAACGTCCTGTTAAAAACCCGGTCCCCTTTTTTCTTGGCATTCTTTTTTCATTTTACTCAACGGCGGGAGGAAATTCTCTTTCTTTGTTCTTGCCGTGCTCCATACTCCATGTCCTCTAATAAAAATCGGGTTCTACTTCCTGTCCCTCCCTTGTACAATTAGAGGAATTTTTTTACCAGCTATTTTGTACATGCAATTTTTTTTTAGTAGTTTAAGTCAGAAAACACATTTTTAAAAATAGGTTTGTTTAAATGGGTTGTCTCAATAAGGGTTTATGCTATTTTAAAAGTTTGAAAAAACAAGTCATTTGCAATATGGTCCATTACAGTGCCCAAACTATTCCTGTTTCTGACAGCAATCACCCTTTAGCCACCTTGAAAATTTGTGAAAAAACAAATGTCTTTTAGAAACAAAAAAATTTTTATAATAGCCCTGTAGTATAGCTGCATGTCAAAAAAAAAATTTTCCCCCAAAAATTCAAAACAGACCCCAGAGCCACTTTTTAAAATTGTGAGGAAAACCAAATGTCTTTAGAAACAAACATTTTTTTAGAATAGGCCCCTGTAGTATTGCTGCTTTTCAAGTAGCATGGACCCAAAAAATTATAAAAATGATTTCCCTGTTAAAATTGTGAGGGAGAAATCCATTTAAAAAACCCAAATTTTTGTTCCAAAGGACCACGATTTTTGCGTATCTAAAGCCCCATGACCACAAAAAAATTATAAAAATGTTTCTCAGCCACTTTAAAAAAATTTTTAGCAACACCCCCAAAAAACCATTGACAATCCCAAAATTCAAAAGATAAGTAAAATAAAGGAATATGGTTTGGGTCATAAAACCTTGGGTTTTTTTGGTTCCTCACAGAAAAACCCAGCAAAATGAACTTTTGGGAATTGAAAATAAAATTGCAGGGAAAAAATGATCATTTTAAAAAAAAGTTTTTTAAGAGGCCATTTCTTTGGAGGGAATGGAGTAGACAGCAACTAATCGTTACCTCGGCAATTGGGGCCACAACATCCTCAGAGATCCATGCCTGATTCATCTTGATGAAAGTTAAACGATCTTTTCTCTGTATATAATGATCGCCAAACCACTCTTTTGTGATATTTGAAAAAAAAATTTTTTTCCTTTAATTGCTCTTAGTACGTATACAAACTGTACGGCAATCAACATTTGCAGGCTATATAAACATTAACCTTTTATGGTGAATTTTTTTTTAAAAAGTCCAACCTTGCGTCTTGAACGTTAATCCGGGCTCGAAGTACACTATGACTCCTGGCGTGCATCCGCCATAGCTCTCCTACTCGATAGCTCAGCTGCTACGTTTCGGGGGTCCGCCCCCTTTGTCAAGCATGCCGGGACTACTGTGTAACTATATTTATACAGATCCACATTATAATTAAAAACAAATTAAAAACAATGTTGCAATAATAGGATTAGTTTATATATCTATATGTAACTTCTTAATTACTTTTATTTCAACTTTTATTTATCTTCAAACACCATCTACTGTATCTATCCTATATTGCTATCCCTACGAGTTTTGGAGCTTGTCATAGATATACGCTCCACTTACACTCTTCATTCATACCTTTCGGAGTTAGAGTTTCCAAGCGGTTAATCCAAAATACTTCCCTTTTTAATAACTGGGTAGATATATCATCTTCACCTTTCATTTTAATTTCCTCTAGTATACACCATTTTAAATCAAAAAACATTGTGTTGATATTCAAAAAAATGGCGTGCAACAGTTGTCTCTCCAAATTTTCTACTTTCTCCCTTGATCTCGTTCTGTATGTTTTCACTTTCTTTCTGCTTTTTTGTTTTAAACAGCCTAATTTGTGATTTATGTTCATTTATACGTGTATTGATTTTTCTAGAGGTTTGTCTGATATATGCTAAGCCGCATGGGCATTTTAGCATATAAATGACTCTCTCCGTATTACATGTGAAGAAGCCATTTATTTTAATTTCATATCCTTTTGATGGATGGTTAATCGTGCTGCCTTTGATAATACTATGGCAGTTTTGACACGCAAGACAGGGAAATGTCCCTCGTTTTTGAGTGTTTAGAAATTGTTGTTTATTCACATGTTGCGGTTCTTGTATATCTGCTTTCACTATATAATTACCCACAGTTTTTCCTCTTCTATATATAAATCTAGGTTTTTCATTAAATAGTTGTTTATAAGCTAGGTCACTTTGTAGAATTTTCCAATTTTTTAGTATACAATTCTTAACTAAATTAGCATGTTTGTCATATTTAGATATAAAATCTAATCTACGTTCTTCTTGTGCTTTCTTTTTACTTTTCCGAATTTCTTCTCTTGGTATTTTTCCTACTTCCTCACTTACTTTTCTCACCATCCGTTCATCATATTCTCTCATGACTAATTTCCTCACTATTTTTTCACTTTGATCTAAATAGTCCTCCTTTGTTGTACATATTCTCCTTGCTCTGCAGAATTGCCCTTTCGGTATACCTCTAAAGATATTAGGTGCATGATAACTATCCTTTCTCAATAAATTATTCCTATCCGTAGGCTTTGAATATAACGATGTTTTTAATTTATCACCTTCTTTTATTATTGTTACATCTAAATAATTTATTTTACTCGGGTGTCTGGTTTCAGTAAATTCTAGCAGTGGGTGGATATTGTTCAAAAATTTATTGAACTCATCCAATTCCTCCGCTGTCCCTGCCCACAGCATGAACACGTCGTCCACAAATCTTAGCCACAGTAATATACTGTGGCCAAATTTACTGTGTACGACATGATCAGACTCCATTTTGTTCATGAAAATGTTAGCGAAACTGGGCGCTGCTTCCAAATCGAAAATAGTTTTTAGTGAGAATGGTTTCTAATAGTGAGGTCAAAAATGCAATTTCATCATTTTTCAACATAGGTTTTTCACATAATTTTTCTCTCACTGCTTCTATGCCTTCTCCAGTAGGTATATTCGTATAAAGACTTTTTACATCATATGTACATAACATGGTGACTCTGCTTACATCAATACATTCTATTCTATCCAGAAAATCATTTGTATCCTTTAAACAGAATTGGAGTTTTGCAACAATATCTTGTAAAAAGCTGTCTATATATGTAGCTATTGGATGAAATAGAGAACCTACACCCGACACTATAGGTCTTCCGGGGGGATGTTCCATATCTTTGTGTATTTTGGGAATTAGATATAATATTGGTACTCTCGGATTTTCTGTAACCAAAGCTTTGCTAATTTTTTTGTGATTATACCTTGTTCTTCTGCTTCCATTATCATACTATCCAATTCCCGTTTAAATTTTTCTGTTGGATCACTATTTAATTTTTGATACACTTTCTCATCTTTTAATTGTTGTTGAGCTTCCTCTACATATTGTCCCCTATTCATTACTACTGTTGCACCTCCCTTATCTGCTCTTTTCACTATCACTGTGCTGTCCTCACCAAGTTGTTTTAAGGATTTAATTTCTTCTTTTGTCATATTATAAACTTGTTTTTTTTTTTTTTTTTCTTTTTTTCTAACTGTATCCCACTGTTCCAATACTTCTGACTTTACTATGTTTTGGAACGTTTCTAATGCAGAATTGGATAATTCTGCACCAAGTTCGGCAATACCCTACATGTGGGTGTAAACTGCTGTTTTGGGCGCATGGCAGGGCGTTATAAGGGGAGGGAGCGCTATTGGCTTTTGGAACGCAAGATTTTGGTGGGGCCATGTCGCAATTACCAAAAGCCCCCAAGTAGCAGCAGAAACAGGCGAAACCTTCCAGGGAGAAGTCGCCCATTTTGGATTCATACACCCGTCTGGGTCTCATCTACGGGGTTGTACTGTGATTTTGGATGCACAGGTTTTCCATAGTTTGTTTTTTTTATCATTGGGCAATGAAAATGGGGGAGAAAACGCAACAGTTCGGTTCATTGTTTTTTGAGTTTCAATTTTACTGCATTCGCCGTGAGTGAAATTGATGTCGGATAACTTTACTATGGGGGTCCGGGTACAATTACAATGATTTATAGATTTTATATAGTTTTTCTGTTTTATTATCTTTACACAGTAGAACTAGTCTATAAAAAATTGGTTTTTATTGTTGTCCTATTCTGACAGTCATAACCTTTTATTTTTGTGCTGTGTGCAGAACTGTGTATGGGCTTGTTTTTTGCGGGATGAGTTTGAAGTTTTTATTGGTACCCATTTGGGGTGCATATGATGTATAGTTTACTTTTTATTAAAGGTTTTTCTGAGAATGTTTTGAACAAAATACAGCAATCTCTGTAGTGTTTTTTATTTTATTTTTTTTATAGCGACACTGATACGGTATATATGGACATGGTAGCTTTATCTGGCAGGTCCAATATGATTATAACGTTACCCAATTATGTAATATTTTTTTAGTTTCACTGCTTTTATCAATAAAAACACTTTTATTCAACCAGGAAAATACGTTTATGCATCGCCATGTCTGAGAGCCATAATTTTTACATTTTTCTGTGCTTTGGAGCTGTGTAGGGACTTGTTTTTTGAAGATGAGTTGACGTTTTTATTAATATCATTTTTGGGGGGACAAGTCTTTTTGATCGCTTTAAAAATAAAAAAAAAATAAAAAATTTTTCCCATTTATTGGTGGCCAGGGTGAAGAAAATACTGCAATCCTTAGTAGGTGTTTTTATTTTTAACAGGGACTTCACCGTGCAGTATCCGTGTTAAGTTAGCTTTACTCTTTTGGGTCACTACGATTATGGCAGATCCATATTTATATTAAGTTTTTTTGTTGAAGCCAACTTTAAAAAAAAAAGGAAAAGCGTTTTTAGTGTGTAAAAACAATAATTTATGCAATGCTATCTCTCGAGAGCTATAACATTTTTATTTTTCGTATACAGAGCTGTATAAGGACATTTTTTTTGCGGGATGAACTGGGAACGAGTTTTAATTGGTTTACAACTTTGGTGTTTCTAGGAGTTTTTGATCGATTTTATTTTCCATTTTATGTGCTGCGGGGAGAACAATATTCTTAATTCTGTGATCTGTTTATTTTTTTTTTTTTTTTTACGCCCGTTCACCGTACGGGTTGTTTAATTACATGACAGATTTATAGGGCAGGTCGTTTCGAACGCGGACGATACCAAATATGGGTACTTTATTTATTTTTGATCATTTTTGGGGGCGCGATTGGCGTTTGTTAAAGGGAAAAGGGCGGTGTACGTATTTTTATTTTATTTTGTGTTTGTGTTTTACTTGTTTCACTTTTTTTACTTTTTTCACTTTTTCACATTTTTATTTTACTTTTTCCCCAATAGGGGATTTGAATGAGAGATCTTTAGATCTCTCATTTCAATGGAATCAGTGAATAGCTTGTTGCTTATGATCTGGTTCCTATGACAACTGTCAGTCACGGATTTGCCGGACCATGCACACAGGGCATTCTCTGCCTTCCCGCTGCTGTTCATGTCAGAGGGCAGCGAGAGCTGCACGGATCGCCCGATCGTGCGCTTAGCTGCCGCCCGACTGAGACGCAGGAGGGAGCGCGAAATCTCCCCTCCTGCGTCTACTTTGTTATTGCGCACCTCCGATCGTCGCGATAATTAAGGGGTTAACCCGCCCCCCCCCCCCCCCCCGGAGCGATCTCGGCGTTGGGGCCGACGCTGCGGGATGTAGCTGTAATATACAGTGACCACCCCACGCCGATCGCGCGAACTCTGCTTTAGAGTTCGCGCGATCCTCAGGACGGTATCCCCCCAAAAAATACGTCCAGGTGCGTGAAACCCCCAAAACGAACCTTGACGTATTGGATAAGTCTAAGGTTCATGTTAAGGGGGTTTTAAAACAAAAAAGCAGAAAGAAAAGTGAAAACAATACAGAATGGATGATTCAAGGGAGAAAGTAGGAAAAATTTGGAGAGACAACTGTTTGCACGCCATTTTTTTTGAAATAAATAACACTATGTTTGTGATTTAAAATGGTGTATACTAGAGGAAAATTAAAATGATAAGTGTGAAGATGATATATTCTAACCAGTTATTAAAAAGGGAAGTATTTTGGATTAACCGCTTGGAAAACTTAACTTCGAAAGTATGAATGAAGACTGTAAGTGGAGGTATATCTATGCACAAGAATCCAAAAACTCGTAGGGATAGCAATATTAGGATAGGGATTATGGTGTGTTTGAGTTAAATAAAAGTTTGAAATAAAAGTAATTAAGAAATTACTTATAGATATTATAAACTAATCCTATTATTGCAACATTGTTTTTAATCTGTTTTTAATTATAATGTGGACTCTGTATAAATATAGTTACACAGTAGTCCCGACATGCTTGACAAAGGGGACGGACCCCGAAAGTAGCAGCTGAGCTTTCCGAGCAGGAGAGCTATGGCGGATGCACGCCAGGAGTCATAGTGTACTTCGAGCCCGGATTAACGTTCAAGACGCAAGGTTGGACTTTTAAAAAAAAATTTCACCATAAAAGGTTAATGTTTATATAGCCTGCAAATGTTGATTGCCGTACAGTTTGTATACGTACTAAGATAAATTAAAGAAAAAAATTGTTTTCAAAAATATCACAAAGAGTGTTTTGGCGATGCGTTCATTATTTTTTTTTTTTTTTTTTTTTTTTTTTTTTTTTTTTTTTTTTTTTACGAGAAATGAAGTAAGGAGGATTTGGGAGATCCTGACAGATTGCCTAAGTTTCACATTAACCGGTGATTTAAGTGACAGAAGGGATTTATGAAGAGATAAAGAAAGTCAAACGATCCACATTATCTGTGGAAAGCCGGATGCATTTGTCTGTTTAATGGACTCCTCCGGATGTGCTGAAGGTATAACGCCACTCAGATATGACGCTGGGCTGCGGGCAGGACAACACCTCTATGGCGGTGGCGGACCAGCTTGGTCCATTCGTCCATTTGGAAAACCCAGAAGTCTATTGGGTCCGGAAACAATACAAAAACATCGGTGTGAGACGCAATGTTAGTCGGTTGCACCATGATCTTAAGCTGGTCTCTTGGGTGTTGTATGTGTGCCTGCCATTGCATTGCGTTAGGTGAGGGTGTTAAATAAAGATTGCAGAGGTCACCCAATTAGCTTCTGCCCACCGTCTGCCTGCTGCATGCTGCCGCTATGGCTACTGGCACTCTACTGCTGTCAGTCGCTGGCGTTGTTTCCACCGTGACATTTGAAGAACGTGAAGCGACGCACAGACTGGGTTCTCAGTTGATCAATCAGCAGGTCTCCATTTCCTGCATTTTACTCTCTTATTTGGCGTGGGGTGGAAGGAAAGTTGTGAGTTTTGTTTTGTTTTACCGGGGATCCAGGAGGGTGGCACTCAGTAACTGTTGTTATTTGATGGCCTTCATTGCGGCGGGAATTCATGTTGCAGGAATGGAGATCCAAGCAACTCATGTGAGAGATGGAGCCTTATTTCCCCAAGCCTCTGGGGTCGGGATGCCATAGCAACAGTCATCTGCCTCATCTTCCTCTCGACCTCAAATTCGAGTCAACCTCTTTCCAAGGCAGGGACGTCAGTACAATCGGTTGTCTAGGAATACCTCGCTTCCTCCTCCTCCTCCTCCCTCGCTTCTCCGACCACAGCTTCAACACAGCCTGACTTGCTCAGTTGATGCCACGCTGATAGCTGAGGCGACGCCTTGCACTAGCTCTGGACCCCCGAAACCACTGCTAATGAAGGACCGATAAAATTGGTGAAACTCGTTCGGAGCCTTTGGATTCACGGAGAGAAAGGCTCCGTAGTCTGCATCTGTGTCTGTCTCCTCCTCCGTCGCTGGCGGGGAACCTGATGTTTCGAGTGTCCAACGATCGTTTCTCCAGAACTAAGATCACCACAATTCATGCTGACAAGGGCATCGTCCCGCAATGAACATTTTGGTGGCTATCTTCAAAAATGGCAAGGATGGTGCAGAGCTCTTTCACTGTCCTCCACTCTCGGTGGCCTAACACCCCGAGGTCTGCACCGCTATGCTTGTCAGGCCATGTGTACACTTCGTACTGCGTAATGGCATTGCGCTTGCTGCCACAATCGCTGGAGCATGTGGAGGGTGGATATTCACAGCGTGTTGCCAAACGTCAAACAATGAGACGGTTGTAAACTGGGATGCCGGAGCTGACGCTGCAACACTTCAGGCTGGGACGGAAACAGGGTCGCGAACGGGAAGTAAGTGCAGAACTCAGACCTCGAGCCTTCTTCAGCAGGCAGTCCAGACCCGGGTAGCTTCTTTAGAAATTTTGGGACAACGAGGTTCATGACATGTGCCAGGCAAGGGATGTGCTCTCAGCCTACGATCTTAAGGAGCGGCCAGCAGATTTCGAACGTTATCGCACACCACCTTGCTGGCACAAGGTTCTTGTCACCCAGCCAGAGCTCGGGTCTCATTGCGGAGAGCCGTCCACAGCTCCTGACCTGTGTGGGGACTGGTCTCCCAAGACAGGGATTAATTTCAAAACGGCTTGGTTTCCTCTGGGC
This sequence comes from Phyllomedusa bahiana, assembly GCA_025379985.1. Taxonomy (NCBI): domain Eukaryota; kingdom Metazoa; phylum Chordata; class Amphibia; order Anura; family Hylidae; genus Phyllomedusa; species Phyllomedusa bahiana. The sequence goes on from JAODAL010004161.1 coordinate 123,184, forward strand.
ACGTGATGCACCAGAGGGGACCTTGGGGGAAAGAGACCTGCACCTCCCTCCAGTTTTGAAAGCGTGGCTCGAGCCTGAGAGCCACATCACCCCAGAGACATCCACCCAGCTCACCCAGTGAGCTGTTCACGAGATTAGCGGCCTTGGCCGTTGGCTTATGTCCATGTGTCGGTGGTCAGATGGATTTTCCGGGGACACAGATGTCAGACAACGCGCTTGAAAATTTAGATGAACGTGGCTGGCCAGTGCGAGGGACGGCTTTTTTGGCAAAGAAATGCCTGCTCGGGCTCTTGTATTGGGGGCAGACAAGTGGCCATGACGTGACGGAACACATCTGTGTCCACCTAGACTCGGAAAGCAACATTTCCAAGGCCAAAATGCCTGGCAATGCCGACATTCAGGCTTTTGCTTTGGGATTGGTGTGGGGTTAAGTGTTTCTATCTGCTCCCAAACCTGGAAGACAGAAGGATGGCTGCTAGACTGGGTCCGGGGCCTTTTGTACGGCGTGCCGGTCGTTTTAAAACTGGTGGGCAGGAGAAAGGGTAGGAAGGTAGGATGGGTCTCTGGTGGTGCTGGTGGTACTCGGGACGACCGGGTGGAGGCTGTGAAGCGGAGGCTGATCCTTGATTCATGACTCTGAGAGACATGGCAGCTGTGGAATGCTTGTGTGGCGGAGGAGGAGGAGGCGGAGGACAGAGGGTGTGACAGTGGTTGGAGGCCCGGAGTCGCGTCTGCCTTTTTTGGCCAAGTGTTGCTTACATTTCAACTCATGCATTCGCTGCATGTACTGAACATGTTGGTGGTGGTAACCACCTAAGGTTCTCTGCCTCTACTTATGCGTTTACGGCAAAGGCGGGCATATGACATCGCTGGGGTGCATCAGAGGCTTGCTCAAAGGAAAGCCCAGGCTTTGAGAGGTCCTGGACCATTTTATTTGACGGCGAATAAGTGGGGGGAGGAGCGGGGTTTGCGCTGACCGTGGCTGGCGGGAATCATCATCAGCGGACTACTGCGACGACCTCTCCCTTTTTGTGGCTGGGTGAACCGTATTGACATACCCCATCGTCTCTTACTCCTCGGTCACTGATGAAGCGCTCGGCAGCAAATTGCGGGGAATAGACCAGGATCGGATCCGCAATGTCTTCTCATCATCATCAACACAGGTGACTTGGTCGTCCTGAACATTCTGCATCCAAGAAGCTGTGGGCTACAAGCAAGGGGCACTGCAGGCGTTGCCGACCGCCCTGGGATTTTGCCGATTCTGACCTGGCTTTCTTTTCCTCCTCTGATGGATCAGTAAATGGGCGGTAAGAGCAGACTAAATCATCCTCTTGATCTTTTAACATGCCCTTCTGACCCCAACGCATTTTGTCATCTTCAAGAGGGTCTTCGGAAAATGGATTATCCACAGTGGTGGGTACACGAGTTGACATTCGGGATGCTTCTTTGGACGGATGCTGATAGATGCGATGACGACACTTTGTATGCCCTGACTGGAGAGGGACGAGGAGGAGGTAAGACTGCTGGATGCAGTTGCATTAACCAGTGAAGGACAGATTGGCGACGATGTTCGTTACTGAGATTCACAGGCCCTGACCCAGAGATGACAGGCCTGACGGTCCTGCAACTGATGAACGCTGGCGATGCGTGTTGTTGCCAGCACTGGAAGGAGCCACCTTCTCTGGTACTCTATACCTCCATGTGCTACCCGCCCCCTATTTGCTCATTACCACTTGCATTTCGCTCCGATGGTTAAGAAATATAAAAAATTTGAGAAGGATGAAATAGTTTTGGAAAGTCTATTAAAAAAGACGGCTAATCACAGCTATTCTCAAATCCCTCTATCAAACAAAATTGCTGGATTCAAAATTTAAACAAATCCGGGATTCTGGGCAAAACGTGCAAAAAATAACAGTATCTGTTATGTTTCGTTATAATAACAAGGTGTTTTTGGTACTTTCAATTATCACTGTGGTGACTATAAAATTGCTGTTATCAGTTATAAAGTGCAAGTATCTCAATGAAACAAAAGCTGCAGTGCGTCCAAAGTAAAAAAACATGTATCTGTTCATGTTTGTTCGATAATACAAGGTGTTTTTGGTACTTTTCAATTCACCTGTGGTGACTTTAAAATTGCTGTTATCAGATATAAGTGCACGCTATCTCAATGAACAAGCTGGCAGTGCGCCAAAAGTCAAAAAAACACGTATATGTTATGTTTTCGTATAATACATGGTGTTTTTGGTACCTTTCAATTCACCTGTGGGTGACTATAAAATTGCTGTTTCAGATATAAGTGCAAGCTATCTCAAATGAACATAAGCTGCAAGTGCGCCAAAGTGGCAAAAAAAAACACGTATCTGTTGGTATTGGATGATGAAAGGTATTTTTTAGCACCTATCAACATGTGCTGACTACAATGATTGCTGGATTCTTAATTTACTGCAGATGGCATATATAACAAAGGTGGAATGGGTAAAAATTGGAAAAAGAGAACACCTATCTGAAAATGTATACTGATAATAAAAGTGGAGTTTTGTACAGCTACAAAGAGACTGCAGTTACCAGAAATGATGTGTATCCTAATATATGATTCACACTGCCCAAATATCCAGGAAATATTTCATAGCAAACTGTTAATAATGAAGATATTGCAGTGCAATGTCTACACTAAGATACTTGGTGAACTTTATCCAGTGTTCTTGTATAGCTGCTTGTCTGTGGTCACCCACGCCCCCCCCCCCCGCTTACCCTGTGACTTTACTAGCGATAGATGCTGCTTTTAAAATTCTCTAGCTAACTACATAAAAATCCTTCCAATGTTTAATACTACTAAAAGATAATAGTAGAGGTTTCTTCTTTCAGAACTAGTACTGATTTCGCTGAGAGGTTTGGCAACAGGCCGGGAGCGCACGACCAACTAGTATGAGACTCGAGAGACACTGATGCAGAACAGGAAGGGCTGTTTATTGGTTTAAAACTAGGTCATGTGATTTTTCCAGCAATCGCAACCATACACATCCCAGTCATGACTTACCCTCGCACACCCACTCACCTGCTCTATTCTCTAAGCTGATTTGCTGGCCGCCAAAATTCAGGAAGCGCCGAAAATGGCACGATATTAATAGAATTTGAGCCAGATTTTCACCTAAATTATCACGTGATCGAAAAAATCCGATTACCATAAAAACCGTGCCGATTTCAACTTTGTCGATAAAAATCGCTCAACACTAGTTAGGAATATTAGTGAAAGCCTCTGGAATGTCACAGACCCTTTAAGGTATAAAAGTGAAAACCATTATTTTCTCATGAGGAGACATAATAAACTTGATGGTAACCATTAAGTGATGCACAGTTACTGTCACTAGGAGAATTACACAACCAATTGATTTCTATAACACCTTGTGGGTGCAGACTTTTTTAATAAAGAGGTTCAAAATCATTAAGCAAAGATAACAGGTGACCAATAAGAATACAGTTAATTATCCCAATCAGCTCAGATGTACCTTAATCCAAAGAAGTAACTGATGAGGAGAGAAACACATCATACATTAGCTGCCTGACCCATCACACAGCACAAGGGTTTATGTGAATAGGTCCTCTAAACTCCTGGAATGCTGTGTCTACTCTCGCATAATCCGCTATTTCTCCGCTAACTCTCTTCTCGATCCTTTACAATCAGGATTCCGCACTATACCACTCCAAAGAAACTGCTCATAGCTAAAAAGTCTCTAATGAATCTCATCACTGCTAAATATAAGAGCAAATACTCGTTGTTGGTTCTTCTGGATCTTGTCCACGGACGGCCACTTGCGACTTCTGTCCCGGGGGTCGCAGGCGCCTGTTCCCGTGCTCCTGCTCCCAGCGGAATCCCCTCCCGCACGTCGGGTTCGGTGTCCGCTCATGTCCCGGGCCCCGCCGGCGTCCATTTACCCGGCCGCGCTCCTGCTCAGTCAGTCTCCCGGTGTGTGGCTCCACCCCTAGGGCGCGCTCGGCCCGGCTGTTTGAAATTTAAAGGGGCAGTGCGCAGGTTAATGGTTATTTCCTGGCCTGCTTCTATTTAAGTCCGGCCTCTTCTGCCGGCCACTCGCCGGATCTTGTGTATATTCCCATTGGTGAAAAGCGTTTTTTCTAGTGTGTTCCTGTCTTGCTTAACAATGTACCGGACGTCTGTTCTGCCTACGGTTTTTTTTTTTTTACCGACCACGAAACCAGAGACGCTTGTCCTGAACTCCTGCCTGTCTACTCTACTAACATGAGCTGCCTGTCCTTCCTCATGCCTGTTCCACGACTACGAGCCTAGGTCTGCCGACCCCCTGTACACTCGTTAACCTTGGCCGTAACCACAGGGCAAGCCCCGCAGTGGTGTGACCTGGTTGGACTTTGCCGCAGCAAGATCATCCGCTTTGCGGCGGGGCTCTGGTGAATACCGGGACCCACTTAGATTCCCACTTCCCTGGTGTGGCTTAAGCATCGGCCTCTGCGGTGGTCCTGTGGATCCACCTCCAGCCGTTTTCAGATCTTCACTGCATTTGACACTGTTATCACCATCTTCTCCTTAGCATGCCTACGGGGGCCATTGGCATCCGGACACTGCTTTCTCTTGGTTTTTATTCTTATCTCTCTGATGGTTCTTCAGTGTTCATGTCTAATCAGTTCTACTTCTCTCCTCTCCCTCTTGCTGTTGGGGTTCCTCAGGGATCAGTTCGTGACCCTCTCTCTTTTCAAGCTATTAAAGCCCCATTGGCCGAAACCATTAGTAGATTTGGCTTCCAGTACCTACTTTACACTGATGACACCAATTATACACCTTTCTTTCCCGAGACTTCACTTCTTGCCGCTGCTGCAAAAGTTGACTGTCTGTGGTATCTGACAATAATGTCCTCTCATACCTCAAATAAACCCACTAAAATTTGAACATGTCTTTTCCGCATCTACTAACCAAACCCCTATCTCTCTTTATCTTCAGTGTGTGGTACAACATAAAACTCCTAGGCTGCAGGCCCGCTGTCTTGGGGTTATTCTTGATTTTGATCTGTCCTTCAACCCCCTCCTATTGTATCCATTCCCTTTGTCGGCTCTTATCACCTGGCACCTCAAGAACATGTCCAGAATCACAGTAGTTTCTTAATGTGGAAACAACTTCAACCCTCATTGTGCTCTTTTTCTTTCTCGTTTTTCTTCACCCAATCCTTTGTGTAAAAATAACCACTCCATATTTATGGAAACAAGGCTGGATCATTTTAAACTTCACACTTCTCACCCTTTGTCTCACCCAAGCCCATTATTAGATTGCAAGCACATGTGGCAGGACCCTCACACCTTGTGTCTCATCTGTATGTAGCTTTTATTGTGTAATGTCTGTCTTTTGTTCTGTAATTATACCCTCTACATGTAAGTTGCTGCGGGATTTGTTGGCGACCTATAAATAAGATTATTATTAATTGCCATCCCATATCAATTTAATATTCTCCTGTGGAATATACAGAGGACTTCAGTACCCAGCTAGTGGGTTGTAGGTGACAGCTAAGGGCACTTACTGGGACTTCATCCTGGGTCTCTTTGTATGGTAAGCAGATTGCCCTTGTTGATGGCTGCTGCTTTACTTATTTCACTTTAGGTTTGTAAGCCCTGGTCAGCGGAATTCAAAGTCCTAAGATTCAGGAGGTAGTTGTCCAGCGTCTGCTATTGTCGGAGCAAAAATAATATTATCGTATTTATTAGCATGGCTGTATATAATAGATTATTTTGTCTGTCTGGGGGGAAGTAGTTATTTCTAAGTCAGAAGTTCAAAAGCAAAATAATCTGTGTGGTAACCGTAAAATTGTATTGTTGTATGCTGGATTTGTTGGGAAGTTTTGTTTCTCCAGGTGCACATGACATATTGGCAATTGTGTATTACATGGTTTTCCTCCATGGTGGCCAACAATGTACATCAAGCAGGAAGCACCAAGGGCATTGGGTTTGTTTAGGGAGGTCAGTGAATGTCCTGATGTAGCTAGAGGTATCTCTGACCAGATGTGTCAATACATTCAATTGCCAAAAATGATAGGGCCTCCTAAGGGTTACAATTTTTTGTGGATCTTGGGGAAGCATTATAGTGGGCTGGCTGCCTTTCACTGGAGATGAATGGTTTTAATTTGCTTTCTGTTTTGAAACTTATTGATCATGGGTCAATCAGTTTTGACCTATTATAGTCTCTGTTGGGTTATCTTCAAGTTTGGAGCAATGGATGGGGTTTCACAGCTGCATTTTTGCTCCCTTGATATAGTCAGAGGTGTTCATTATTACTGCTGAGCCCCCTTTGTAAGCAGATTCTATGTCTTCATTTCCTTTCAATGAAACACTATCCCTCTGTTCCTGCAGGGTTAGGTTATGCACCTGTTACTTTGGTTTCTCCAGGATTTTGGATTTTACTTTGCTTTTGAAGCAATGTATTTATTCAGTGTTGCCTTAATTCCAGGCCATGGGGACCAGGTAGACTTTTGGGTGGATTTCCTTATGAGCTGTTCTATTTCAGAATCAGTGCTGTATGGAAAGTCTTTACCATAAAAACATTCTGTTTCATTTTTCTGAAAAACTCCTACTTATCATTGGAATGCATATCACAGTGGGGTCCAGGTAGATATTTTGGTGGGTTTACTTAGGAGATTGCAATGATCCTATCATTTCGGGCACTGGGACATTGACAGAAAACATCTTAGATTGGGTGGAAAACCTCCTAAAACCTTTGATCAGAGGTACACCTAGCCACATCCAGGACACCACTGACATTCTAAACAAACCAGTGCCCTAGGCCTACTGCTGGATGGTACAATTTTAGCCAGCATGGATGTGGAATCCCTGTACACCAACATTTCCTGCAATGCAGCATGTTGGGTGCAAATTGAGAAACAAAAACTCCCAACAAAACCAGTCACAAAACTTATATAATTCATTCTTAACCATAATTATTTTGTTTTTGGAGGGGACCTTTATTTTCTGCAAATGGGAACAGCAATGGGTTCAAGATGTACACCAAAGTATGCAAATATCTTTGTGGCAGAACTGTAAGGAACATATATAAACATGCACTTTTGTTATATTGGTGATATCCTGATCATTTGAACTGCAGGTAAAGAAGCCCAACTTAAATTCCATAATTACTCTAATGACTTTCACCGTACCATCAACATTAAACTCAACTATTCAGAGAGAAAAATCTTTCTTGATACCACCCTATACAACCCTATACAACTCAATATACCACAAACCAACAAACAATACAATAACAGAAATCAATAAAAAAACAAGTTCACCACAAGTGAACCCTATATATTGTCCCTAACTAATAACAGAAAGGTAGGGAAAAGATATATCAATATACCCCTACCTATCAGTAAAGTGGATTAACTGCTCCTATAAAGGTGACCGACCCCTGTTCCTAGTGCAAGAACTCTACCATTTCTCTGGATCCAAAAAATGGCACGATAGGGGTCATGCTAGGGAATAACAAAACCAACCTGACACGATGAATAGCTATATGAGCCGCTTTATCTATTTGGTATAATATAACATAATTTTAAGGATAATTAGCTCAAACCTAGTTATCTGTTTAATAGAATGCCCTACATTTCATGAACAATTAACTCCTAAACAGTAAGCTCCAGTGCATTTCCACCAAGATTTTATCTGTTCATCAGTGAGGCAGATGATGCCAGGAGCTATCTCAGAGGGTATTCCAATGCCTCCTACCTAAGACACAACAGAAACTATGATTTACTATGCCAAAGAATACCAAACTACATAAATACAATTAGGGCCACTGATAGATTATGTTCTTCACACCTGGTAATCCATGATCAATAATACGATGTAATTAGAGATGGGCGAATTTCTCAAAAATTCGGTTCACCGACTTTGCCGAATTTTCCGACAAAAAACGTTACTTTGGGACGAATCGCATTAAAAAACAGCTAGTTCCAGGCTGCAGAGAGCCTGTAGAGTGCTGTAGAATGTTGTGCCATGCTTAAATATGCGGAGGGAGCTTGGTTTGGTCTTCATACAATGCTGTGTATGACACAATGACAGAGTGTGGAGGTCACGGCAGGAGCAACAGCAGCAGTAGGAGGTCAGGCGTGGCACAATGAAATATTTTTGGAGGTAGGCAAAAACAGGAGTAGGCCACAGGAGTGGCACAAAGACAGAGTGTGAAGTAGGTCACGGCAGCAGCCACAGCAGCAGCATGAGGTCAGAGAGTGGGCACAATGGCGGTGTGGCGGTCAAAGCAGCATCATCAGCAGCATGAGGCCAGACAGTGGAACAATGACATTCTGAAGGTGCCAAAACAGGAGTAGGCCACAGAGTGGCACAATGACAGAGTGTGAAGGTCACGGCAGAAGCCACAGCAGCAGCATGAGGTCAGAGAGTGGCACAATGACATTATGGAGGTGTAAAAAACAGTTGTTATCCCACAGAGTGGCACAATGACAGAGTGTGGAGGTGGCGGTGGCATTAACAGTTCCCTGGTAACGGATTGGTGGGTAGCAAGACTGGAGAAACTGGCAGAGCAGATGTGTAGCATCAGGTGGGTTGCAGGCATCAGATAGTGGCGGGTGGCGTAGTTTGAACCCAGACTAATTTCTCAAAGTTTGGGTTGAGCGTCATGGCTGAATGTAACTGAAGCATAAGATTGGTGTTGTGGAAATCTGGCCGATCCACGACTGATTCATCTTGACAAAGGTCAGTCGTTCCATATTTCTGGTGGGCCAAGGTGGGTTCCTCCTGGGATAACAATGGCCCCTGCCACACTGAACACCCGCTCTGATTGCCACACTACTGGCACGGGCAGGACAGCCTTCTCCACTGCAAAACTCGGCAAGTTGCGGCCACATATCCAGTTTGGCTGCCCGTAGTCAAGCAAATCTTCTATAATGGCTGTGGCAGAGTGCTGTCCAAGTAGGCCACCACCTGTTGGTTCAGGGTTCTGCTCCTGGCCTGCTGCTGCTGCTGGTGAGTGACCTCCTCAATAGGCGGGTGAAGTTAGCTTCTCATCAGTGTCTCCAGACTTAGGTTGCTGCTGGTGGAGCCGGTACTACTCCTACCCCACAACTACACAGCAGCCACGGCAGTAGTGGACTAGTACGTTGAGCGCTGATGATAACCCCCGGTCAGACCTGTCAGAGGAGGGACGATGCCACACATAGGCAGCGGCCAACTGACTACGGGGGATTTTTCTATAGTATTAGAGCTTGTCCTCCCTCTCAGTCTCCCATTCTGGACCTGTAGTGAGGGTCCAATAGGATGAAGAGCCAGACGTCATCCCTCTGCCGGATGGTGACTATCGGCTAGCCAGGCAAATCAGCATGCTGCGGGCCATCTGTACAAGTGACTCCGAGGGACTCCCTGCCTCCATCTTTACTGTATACTGCCACGGTGCTTGCCGGGTCTATCTGCCTCGTGCTTCCTCATCTCCATCTACCTCCTCCGTGCTCCTGACACACCTCCTCTCTTGTCACTGGGTAGAAAAAAAGCACTTTCATTTCAACCGACAATGCTTGCGCTCCAATGTCCCTCCTCCTCCTCCTCCTCCAGTTCAGTCCCCACCGGACCTCATTTGTGCCCACGGATTAGTCACACGTCTCAGTTCCCCTGCCCAGACAGATTTTTCAGCATTGTTCAGGACATGAAGCAGGGGAATGACGTTATTCATCCCGTTAGTCCTGGCGGACTGACGAATAACGTTGGCCTCTCGAATGGCCTTCAGCAAACGGCAGCTGTCTTGAATGAGCTGCACCTCGGTGACATCAAAGTTAACACAGGGGGTCTCCTGTCCGCCTGGATCATCAACAATCGTTATAATGGTCCCTTTCTCCTGTTCATACAGTGGGGTCCAACATGTGCAGGCTGGAATTCCAACGGGTGGAACATGGCATATCAGCGTGTTGTTGGGGAATGAGGCCGTTCTTGCCGCTGCAACTTCGAGGTAGGTGCTCCTGGCTTGGTGAGGAATGGATGTGAGTGCCATGCACCGTTTCCTAGCCATTTCAGAATCTCCTCAAGATCGGGTGGAAGACTTCAGGAACCTTTTCACAACCAGATTGAACCACAAAGGTGCGCCATGCAGGGCGAATGGACCCATTCACTCCTCGGTGCAGCGTGGGGACACCATGCTTCCTCCCATTGTCTGTCACCATAGTCGATTTGCAGTTGCACGGAGGGAGAGAAAGCCACAAATCGATTACTTGCTGCATTGACACGGAGCAGTTTCCACCTGTGTGACTCGTTCACCGAGGGGCATGCCAGGTGTAGAAAATGTGTGACACTGCTGTGCCCTACCATGTGGTTGATGGAGCTGTACTTGTGGAGGGCTGAAGGATGGTGGTGATGGTGGAGGAGGAGGCGGACATTGGCGCAGGGAAGGAGCCAGCAGTTTGACAACGTGGAGGAGAAAGCGGAGTTACTTCCTGTCCAAGTTGTTGGTTATGTGGCCTGCGCAGGAAGCACATTCAACCAGGTGGAACTTGTTACTGGCCCCCTGGACCGTAGTTAGGTTACAGCTCCACACCGTCCGCGCTGCCATGCACCTTGGGGAACAAACCGATATAAGCTCAAGGACTGCCCACCTTCTGTTCTATATTTTCTGAAAGGGCTGCGTATTTGGTATTGCCTTTTGGCAAAATAAATCCCGGCTTGGAACTCTCCACCTCAGCTCCGCATTAGGTCATTAACTCTCTCTGAATGGTGCAGAGTCCACCATTTGGGAAAATGGAGGGACTGCCTAGTACCAACAACTTGGGACAGGAGCTCAGGTCAGCTTCTGCACCCCTTAGGATGGTCTTGGACGCATACTGGTTGCTCTTTGCAATCACCTCATTGAACGACTGCTGGCGCCATGAGTAGCGAGTAGTAGAATCGTCTGGATCGGGAGATGATGGCAAAGAGAAACATCTCCCTTCTGCAGAGGTGGTGGAGCCTTGACTGGCTTGCAATGCATTGTGTTGCCACTGGGCGCTGCTGCTGCTGTTTGCTGCGGCGGCAGGTGGACACACCACCATCTGAGCCACGTTTCTCCCAGGCACCGCATGGTGATGCTCCCATGTGTTGACGCAGGGCGCGTGGTAGCCAACGTCTAGCTCCCTGGTCAGCTTCACTTTCTGCCACAGATTATACATTATACCCATATGCGGCTCCACCGGTGTCTTAGCAAAAACAAACTGCCACACCGCCGAGTAGATGATTTTACCGCCGACGCTCCGCACTGAGTGGACTATTACCGCCACTGCCTTGCTGAGCCCCTGTGCCGTACTTTTTTGGGGACCTGCAAAGGGGGTTTTTTACCACGTGCCCGCTTGGTCCGACCTCGCATTGCTGCTCCCCTGCTGGACTCCGGCCACACTCCCCATTTGCTGGCTGCGCGGCTGACTGAGGTGCAAGCTGACGCCCTTTCTCCCTACGATGATAAAACCCCTTGCTTCACCTGGCTCCCAAATGCAGTCGGCTACATCATCAACGATTATTGTTTGATCTTCACTGCTGTCCTCCTCAACGTTTTGTATATAGAGGCTGACCCCTCACAACATGTCCTCCCATGCCACTCTCCAAATCTATTTCTTTGCCGCCTATGCAGTAGCAGGGGATATTGCACCAATTCTTCGCTTTACCAAGTAGCTCTGACTTGTCCTCTCCTCAAATTTGTTCATCCTAGCTGTTTTGTTGTGCTGTGCCCAGACCACATAGTAAGATCTCTAACTGGGGGAACCTGGATGAGACACAGGCGGGTTGAGGACAGGTGAGGGCCGCTGACCTGTTCCCGGGCCATGCCATCTAAGGGTTGGGTCTGACGTTCCCAACGACTCTTGGCTAGGGTTGTCAGGTGTCATCTGGGAGGAAGGGGGATGACCTAGTCAACAATCAAGAACTCTTGGTTGCTGGTCAACACACGGCCGCTTGATGACGCCGGCAGTTCTGGCCTACTGCAACATCCCTTATGGCCATGTTCATAACGGCTAATGCGGGATTAATCAGTCACGTAATGACGCGCCAGAGTGCGCCAATTACAGGCTGAATACGTACCGTAACTATGGTAATTCCACAGTTCTACATAGAGAACTATGGGATTACGTCTCCTCTCCCTGCTCGGCGAATACGCAGAGGGGGGAGATAATTCACATGTGAATTACCAGCGGCGTATATGCGCCGCTGGTAATGAAAGTCTATGGGCCGGCGAGGTACTGGCCCCCCGCTCCCTCCCCCCGCTCCGCCCCCGGGCCTACACAGAGCATTGCGGGGGCGTAATTACGCCCCACAGTTAAGCCGTGTGAACATAGCCTTACTGGCTGCGGAACTGTGCCTGTCCCTGGAATGTTTGTTGCCCTCAGCCACTGGCATGTTGAAAAGCTGCACACTCTCTGTTCTTGAACATTCTGTTTTCTCCTAAAAATGTACAGACTCTGTTTAATGAAGATATCTGTATATGTAAATTATACACCCTGTATTTACTCAAATGATACCAACTTTCAAGCTTGGGTAACCTTGGATATATATTACGTCCACAAATGCAGGAAAAATTGACTTGTATGTGCTGTTTAAAAATCTTTCTGTGTTATTTTATGAATAGAAAAGCGCAAAACAGGCTTAATTACTTCAGATATGAATTTTGCTACAGACATAATTGCTACTTTGGCGTTCAAAAACACCATTTCTTTTACTGGACCACAACAGCAGAAAACACTTAACTAACCCTTGGATCTAAATTTGCGCAAATGAAATAAGCTGCCAAAATTTAACTGGCTATGTGGCGTGTAACACTACGTGTATTTATGCATCACAGCAGAAAAAACGTTTATTAATCTTTGGATATGATTTATGCTACAGGGCAAATTTCTTTTTTGGGCGTTTAAAAAAAAAACCTTTCTTTTACTGACTACAATAGCACAAGACGTTTAAGTAGCCTTGGATTATAAATTGAGCAAAAGACATAAGCAGCCAAAATTCATAGTATTTGGATTGTAAAAAACGCTGTTTTCTTTATGTCATACACAAGCAACACAGGCTTAGATAACCCTTGATATTCAATGTGCTCCGAACTGAGCAGATAGCATTAAAAAGTATTTGCAGCTGAATTGGGACCGCACAAATGGTCTTCAATTCCAATAATACCCCACTAAATAATATTTAGAACGTTGAGAAGCAGTCTGTGAGAAAAAGCTGTGACATCCTCCAAAAAATTGCTGTATAAAAGGTCTTTTCTTTTGTGTAGATCTCTAATACTGGAGCAGTAGCAGCTGCAACACCGGCACACAGAGAGGAGTGTGAAAACTGCAGCATCCGCGTCGGTTTTATATAGTGCTGGTGAGTCACAGACTCCCTTCGACGGTCTCTGATTTGGCGTCATCTCTGCACATGTCAATTTAGGGCTTTTCACCTTCTCTTCCTCCCGAGGTCTTTGCACCATGTAACGCTCATGTGCTGCACCCATTTTATCATTAAAATACAAGCTTCATTTCCCGGTGAATCACCCCAACTTCGACTATAGTTCAGAACTATGTTTTCATGATAATTTCTCAGAGTTATAATTCTACTCAAAACCATTAAATTCTTGCCATGGAGGCCTCGGAGGGCACCGTTACGGTGCGCGGCCGTGCGTCCGGATCGCGAGGGCGCGGGTTTTTGTTTATCCTATGCGCCCTGGGGGTAGAGGCGGTGATGATGCTGGGAGGGGTTTTGGGAAACATATATAGGATGTGGTGGGAAGTGCCAGGGGGGAGCTTCGGGGCGCCCCCCCCGGTGGCCCCCCCCCCCCCCCCCCTGACTGGTGGTAGCAGGGGGGGGGTTATGCAAGCACCGATCGGCGAGGGGTTATTGAGTTGCAAGCTGAGGATCTCATAGGGGGACTGGGGGAGAAGGTGGGTGCCTTGGTAGTGGGAGGGGACAGGCGGCGGTGGCGCTTGAGGGAGGGGGGTGTAGGGCCCCCCCCCCCCCCCCCACCCGCTCTAGCCATGAGCTATCGGAGGTTGCGGGGGGGGGCGGGGCTGTGGGGGGTGGGGATACGAGGCCGGGGGGGGCTGGGGGGCGACGTCGTGGCGGCTACCCCCCCCCCCCCCCCCCTGGATGTTGAGTGGTGGCTTGGTGGTAGGGCCGAGGGGAGTGGGGGGGTTTTTGCGGGAGATGGGATACGCTACCCGGCCCCCACCGAGAGGGGGGACCGTCTTGCGATGCAAGCTGGTGTGGGAGCGGTATAATGGGCGATGGTTGTATATGGTCATGGGATAGCGGGGGTGGTGGTGCCCCCCCCCCTGAGAGGGAGGACTGGGGAAGGGGGAAGGACGTTTGGGGGGGGGGAGGCGGGTTGGGACCCCCCCCCCCCCCCCCTGTTAGGAGGGGGGGGGTGCAGTAACCCACCCCCCACCCCCCCCCACCTAACATCTTCATCCCCCGCCTCCCCCCCCCCCCCCCCCCCCCCCACCCCCCCCCCCCCCCCCCCCCCCCCCCCCCCCCCCCCCCCCCCACCCCGAATTCTACTTCATTAGAATCGATTTGCCCATCGCTAGATATCATGCATCGAGCATCAAGGAACTGTTGCAAACTGATCATGTCTCGATACATGGGACATAAGCAGTTACCATTGAAATTGCAACTATGTAATTTAAATGGAAACAAGATAGTTTACCAGTCTTCATATAGCTCCACAATATCCACCCCCCCCCCCCCCCCCCCCCCCCCCCCCCCCCCCCCCCCCCTTTAGAATCTAGGATTTATACTACCATCGCCCCAGCTAGAGACAATTTAGGGGCTATACCTCAAGGTATTGCCAAACAATGTCAGGGCTTATTACATTATAACATTATTAATATTCTAACCTGTTTCTACTTTACTTTTTGATGTCTTAGACAGTGAAAACTGCCATAAATGTCCCGAAGAGTGGCCTGATGAGAAGAAAAGTAAATGTGTTGCCAAAACTTTGAGTTTCTATTATGATGAGGACCATTTTATCTTAATATTTTTAGCAAGATTTTTATTTCTTTCTGCTGTTACATTGTTCATTTTAAGATGCTTCAGTTCTTACTGTGGACACTCCAATAGTTAAAGCCAATAACGGATGTGAGCTTCAACCTCCTGGTCTCCATCTTGTGTGCTTCTCAGTGTCTTCCTCTTTCTTGGTCGTCCTGTGGTTATCACCTGTTACTGAGTCAGAGATCATTTTGGATCTTCTTCTCCTCATTGGTGTTCTCTTCTGAATTTGGCCAAACTATCACAGTCTGCATTGCGTTCAAAGCCACCAACCCTGGAGTTATCTGGGGAAGGTGGATTTCACTGAAAGTGTCAAAATTTGGGTCTTGGTGTGTCTTCCATGCAGGTCCTCATTCTGTGTTATCCTGGGTTGTTGATTTCTCACTCCTTATGTTGAATTTGATCATAACTTTATCCTGGGAAGATCATCATTAGTGTAATGAGGGCTCCGATATCTTCTTCTACTCCATGTTGGGGGTATCTGGGGTCCTGTGCCGCTGTGGCTTTGTTCTGCTTTCATGTGAGAACGTTACCGGACAGTTTTAATGAGGCCAAGTACATCACCTTCAGCATGCTGCTGTTCTGCAGTGTCTGGATTGTCATGATTAGTGTTGAGCGATTTTTATCGACAAAGTTGAAATCGGCAAGGTTTTTATGGTGATCGAATTTTCCAGATCATGCGATTAATTAAGGTTAAAATCTGAGCATCATTTATTAGATCGCGCCTTTTTCGGAGCTTCCTGTAATTTTGGCGGCCAAGCTAATCAGATTACAGAATAGAGCATGGGTGACATGTGTGTGCAACGGTCATGACTGGGATGTGTAGGTTGCGATGGCTGGGAAAAATACATGACCTTGTTTTACATAGAACAGCGTTTCCTGTATTCAGCCTCAGTGTCTCTCTAGCATCTCATAGGGAAGGACCTGCGCTACTGTCTGTGGCAAACAGTCAGCGAAATTAGTCTATTTCTGCACAAGGGGGGAGGGAAAAAAAACAAAAACCCCTCCCCCTTTTCTACTATTAGCTGTGATCCGTCCAATTCCAGTTAGATTAGAGATTTGAAGAGAATTTATGTAGGTTAGCTAGAGAATTTTAAAGCAGCATCTACCGCTGTAAATTCACGGCGGTGGGAGCGGGGGGGTGGGGGGCCCGCCGGGCGATACCACAGACCAGTCTATCTATAAAGAACATTGGATAATGTTCACCAAGACTGTAGTGAGACAGTGTAGTGGAATATCTTTATTATTAAACAGAGATTGCTATTGTAATTTTTTCCTGGTATATTGGGCAGCCTGAACGTATATTGGATAAACAATCTTTTCTAGTAACTGCAGGTCTCTTTGTTAGCTGCAAAAACTTCAACTTTTTCAGCTATACATTTCAGATAGGTGTTCATTTTAATTTTTGTGACTGTTGATATATCACCTGTACACTTAAATTACAATCCGAGCAATCTTGTGTAGTCAGCACAGGTTGTGTGTTGCCAAAAAAATACCGTGTATCGTACGAAAACATCACAGTTAGTGATTTTTGACTTTGGCGCACCCTAGTACTGTTCATTGGACGCAGCATCTACGTAAATCTTAAAACAGCAATTCTATATTCACCACAGGTTGATTGAAAGGTGCAAAAAATACCATTTTTATATCAAAACATAACAGTTACGGTTTTTGACTTTTTGCGCCACCCAGTTACTGTTCATTGACGCAGCATCTACGTAAATCTTAAAACAGCAATTTTACGTCACACAGGTGAATTGAAAGGTGCAAAAAATACAATTTATTATATCAAAACATAACAGTTACGGGTTTTTGACTTTTGCGCACATAGTTACTGTTTCATTGACGCTCGCATTTAGTAAATTCTTAAAACAGCTATTCTATATTCACACATGGGGAATTGAAAGGTGCAAAAAATACAGTTTATTATATCAAAACATAAACAGTTTACGTGTTTTTTTACTATTTGCGCACCAGTTACTGTTCATTGACGCAGCATTAGTAAATCCTTAAACAGCAATGCTATATCAACACAGGTGAATTGAACAGTGCAAAAATACCGTTTATTATATCAAAACATTAACAGTTACGTGTTTTTATTTGGCGCAAGTACTGTTCATTGACGGCAGCATTCTACGTAATCTTAAAACAGCAATTCTATATTCCCCACAGGTGAATTGAAAGGGTGCATAAAAAATCCGTTTATTATATCATAACATTACAGTTAGTGTTTTTGTCTTTTGCGCACCCAGTACTGTTCATTGACGAGCATCTTCGTAATTCTTAAAAAAGCAATTTCTATATTCACCACAGGTGATTTGAAAGGTGCAAATTAATACCGGTTTATTATATCAAACAAAACAGTTACGTGTTTTTTGACTTTTGCGCACCCAGTACTGTTCATTGACGCAGCCATCTTCGTAAATCTTAAAAGCAATAAAATATTCACCACAGGTGAATTGAAAGGTGCAAAAAATACCATTTATTATACCAAACATATCAGATACGTGTTTTTTTGGAACTTTTTGCCCAGTTCCAGATTTGTGTGATAGACACCTTGCGTTAAATTTGAATTCAGCAATTTTGTTTTGATTAGAGATTTGAGAATAGCTGTGATTTGCCGTCTTCTAAAAGAGGACTATTTTCCTAAAAACTATTCCATACCTTCTCAAATTTTTATATTTCTGGACATGGAGCGAAAATGCTGTGGTAAGCGAGCAATAAGAGGGGGGTAGCACATGGAGGTTGAGGTACGAGAGAAGGTGCTCTTCCAGTGCTGGCGACAACACGCTTGGCCAGCGGGTCGTCCAGTTGCAGGACCGTCCAGGCCTGTCATCGCTGGGGTCCAGGGCCCTGTGAATCTAAGTAACGAACATCGTCGCAATCTGTCCTTCAGTGGTTATATGCAAAACTGCATCTAGCAGTCTTACCTCCTTAGTCCTCCCGTCACGGCCACATTTGTGTATACAGCATCATCAGCATCCGTCCAACATGAAGCAGCCCAAATGTCTTAACTCGTGTACCCACCACTGTGGCTAATCATTGTCTAAAGACCTCTTGATGACAAAATGCGTTGCGGTCAGAAGGCATGTTAAAGATCAAGAGGATGATGTAGTCGCTCTTGCGCCAGTTACTGATGCCATAGAGGAGGTGAAGGGAAGGCCGGTCAATCGGCAAATAATCAGGGCGGTCGGCAACGCCTTAGCAGTGCCCCTTGCTTGTAGACCGCAGCTTACTGGATGCAGAAAAGTCAGGACGACAAGGTCACCTGTGTTATGATGATGATGATGACGACATTGCGGATGCATGCTGGTCTTTTGCGCAGAATTTGCTGCGAAGCGCTTATCAGTGGTCGAGGAGGAAGACGATGGGGTAGTGTCAATACAGGTCCCGACACAAAAAAGGGAGAGGCGGTGCAGAAGTCCGGCTGTTATGATTCCGCCAGCTCAACGGTAGCGCAACCCCGCTCCTCGCTTATCGCGTCATAAAGGTCCAGGACCTCTCAAGCCTGGGCCTTCTTTGAGCAAGCCTCTGATTCACCCAGCGAATTGTCTTATGCCGCCTTTGCCCGTAAACGCATAAGAAGAGGCAAGAACCTTAAGTGGTAACCACCACCAATACATGTTCTAGGTCACAGCAGCGAATGAATGAGTGAAATGGAGGGGAACACTTGGCCAAAAAGGCAGGACCGACGCCGGGCCTTCCAACCACTGTCCACCTCTGTCTCCCGGGGCCTCCCCTCCTCCGCCTCCTCCAAGCGTTCCTCAGCTGCCCATGTCTCTCAGAGTCATGATCAGGATCAGCCTCCGCTTCAGCCTCCACCGTCAGCCGAGTTCCATCCAGGCACCACCAGAGACCCATCTACCCCTTCTCCTTCCGCCAGTTTGGCGACCTGCACGCCGTACAGCGGCCAGTCTTGCAGCCAGCTTCTGTCTTCAGGTTTGGGAAACAGAAGAAAACACTTTCAACCTAACCATCCAAAGCAAAGCCTTGAATGTCGGCATTGCCAGGCTTTTGGGCCTTGGAATTGTTGCCTTTCCGTCTGGTGGACTCAGATGGGTTCCGCCCAGTCATGGCCCTCGCCTGCCCCCAATACCAGGATGGAGCAGGCATTTCTTTGCCAGAAAAGCCGTCCAGACCTGGCAGGACCCAAGGTGTCATCTAAAATTTTCAAGCGCGTTGTCGCATCTGTGTCCGGAAAAGTCCATCTCACCACCTGACACATGGACTAGTAAGCGCGGCCCAAGGCCGCTATTTCTCTGTGACAGCTCACTGGGTGAGCTGGGTGGATGGTCTCTGGGGTAGGTGGCTCTCAGGCTCGGCGCACGTATTCAAAAAACCGCAGGGATGGTGCGGGCTCTTTCCCTCAAGGTCCTCTGGTGGCATCTCGTGCCAGAGACCACAGGCCGTGTTGAAACTTAATCTGCCTTTGGGACCGTCCACACACAGTCAGGAGCTGTGGACGCTCTAAAGCTAACGAGCCGAGCGAGGGCTGGGTGACTAGAACCTTGTGCCAGGCAAGGTGGTGTGCGATACGGGCCGAATCTGCTGGCGCCCCTTTAAGATCGGTAGGCATGGAGCACATCCCTGGCCTGGCACATGTTCATGAAACCTTGTCGTCCAGAAATTTCTAAAGAGCTAACCCGGGTCTGACTGCCTGCTGAAGAAGGTCGAGGTCTGGAGTTTTTTGTTTTTTTTTTTCGCAGTTCCGCCGTTCGCACCCTGCTACGTCCCGCCTGGCTGCGTTGCTGCGTCAGCTCTGGCACCCCGTCAACCGTCTCATTGTTGACGTGGCAACACGCTGGTATTCCACCCACCAGGCTTCCAGCCAATTGTGGCAGAAGCGCAATGCCATTTACGCAGTACGAAGTGACACAGGCCCTGACAACAGCGGTTCAGACCTCGGGTGTTGGTATCCACTAGTGTGGAGGCAGGTGAAAGAGCTGTTCTTTTGCACACCATCCTTGCCAGTTTTGAAGAAGGCCACCAAATGGTCAGTGGCGGACAATGCCCATTGTCAGCATGAGCATTGTGGTGATCTTAGTTCTGGAACGATCGTTGTGACACTTGAAAACAACAGGTCCGCCAGCGACGGAGGATGGAGACGGGACACAGGATGCGGACACGGAGCCATTTCTCTCCGTCAAATCCAAAACCCACCCCCAAGGCCCGGACAGTTTCACAATTTCATCGGTTTCATTAGGCAGTGGTTCGGGGTCCTGAGCTAGTGCAAGGTGGGGCTTAAGCTTCAGGGTGATTCATCTCAGGCAAGTCCAGGGCTGTGTTCAAGCTTGTCGGAGGCTGGCGGAGGAGGAGGAGGAGGAGGAGGTATTCCTAGACACCGATGTTTACCGACGTCCCGCCTTGGAAAGAGGTTGGCGCGACTTTGAGGCGAGGAGGAAGATGAGGAAGATCCGTTTTGCTAGTGCCCCTCGACCAGAGTTGGGAAATCAAGGCTCACATCTCTCACCATGAGTGCTTGGATGCTCCATTTCTCCACACATGATACTTGCATAAAGGCCATCAAAATGATACCAACAGTTTCTGGGTGGCCACCCTTGGTATCCCCGGTACAAAACAAAATCAGCACTTTCCTTCCCCCCACCAAAGAGAGAGTAAATGCAGGTAATGGAGACTTGTGATTGATCAAAATGGAGACATTGTTGCGTCTGCTTCCGTCCCCAAAATGTCTCGGTGGACCACATCAGCGATGTGAGCAGTAGAGTGCCAAGTAGGCGTAGCGCAGCAGCAGGCAAGGTGGCAGAAGCTAATGGGCGACCTCTGGCAATCTTTGTTTACCACCTCACCAACGCATGCAATCCAACACACAGGGCACAACATCCAAACACACAGAGATCAGCTTAAAGATCATGGTGCACGGACAATCTGTGTCTCATCACCAATGTGTGTTGCATGTGTTCAGGACCCATATAGACTTCTGGGTATCGATTATGGACGAATGGCCCGAGCTGGCTCGTCACGCGAGTGAGGTGTTGTCCTGCCCATCTGCCAGCGTCATATCTGAGGCGGACCTTCTGCACAGCTCGGAGGAGTATTACAGACATACGCACATCCGGCTTGCCACAGATAAGGTGGATCGTTTGTCTTTCATCAAGATGATCAGGCATGGATCTCTGTATGATGTTGTGGCCCAATTGACGAGGTCCACCGATAAGTTGCGTCTACTTCACTTCCTTTTCAAACAGAAATGGTCCTCGCTTGAAAAACTTTTTTTTTAAATGATCAATTTCTTTACTGCAATTTTTGTTCTCTTTTTCCCAACAGTTATTCGATGGTTTTGCTGTGAGGAGACTGTAAAAGACAGCAAAGGTTTATGACAACACGTATTCCATTTACTCACTTTATCTTAGAAGTTTTTCGCATTGTCAATGGTTTTTGAGGTCATGTTGCTGTGAGATACACGCAATAATCTTGGTCCTTTGGATCAGCAATGTGATCTTCTAAGTGCATTTCTCCTCCACGCAATTTTAAATAGTGCTGAGGAAGTCATATTTATAATTTTTGGGGTCATGTTGCTGTGAGATACAGCTATAATTATGGTCCTTTGGAATAGAAATGTGGCTTCTAAGTGGCATTTCTACCTCACCAATTTTTAACAGTTAGCTGCTGAAAGTCATTTTTATAATTTTTTGGTCATGCTGGCTTTGAAATGCAAGCAATACTACAGATCTATTATAAAAAAAAAATGTTGTTTCTAACAGACATTTGTCCTTCAACCAAATTGACCACAGTGGCTCAAGGAGTCAGGATTTGAATTTTATTTTTTCGGGGCATTTTGCTGTGACATGGCAGCTTACTACAGGTCCTATTTTAAAAATGTTGTTTCTACTGACATTTGATACTTCACAATTGACCAAAGTGGCTCAAGGGTCTTGCTTTGAATTTTTGGGGGCATTTTGCTGTGACATGCAGCTATACTACAGGTCCTATTCTAAAAAATGTTGTTTCTAACAGACATTTGTTCTTCACAATTGACCAAAGTGGCTCAAGGGTCATGCTTTGAATTTTTGGGGGCATTTTGCTGTGACATGCAGCTATACTACAGGTCCTATTCTAAAAAATGTTGTTTCTAACAGACATTTGTTCTTCCCAATTGTCAAGAGTGGCTCAAGGGTGATGGTGCTGTCAGAAACAGGAATAGGTAGGACACTGTTAATGGACACATATTGCAAAATGACTTGTTTTTGCAAGATCTTTAACATAGCTATCAATCCCTGTATTGAGACAACCCATTTAATACAATGAAAAAAAGAGAAACAAAGACATGGTGGGATTCCATCCTATTTTAAAAATGTGTTTTCTAGAATTAAAGTACTAAAAAACTTGCATGTACAAAATAGCTGTTAAAAAAATTCCTCTGAATTGTACAAGGGAGGTACAGGAAAACTTGACCAGATGTAGGTTATTCAGAGGACATGGAGTATGGAGCACGGACAGAGAACAAAGTACAGAGACCATTTCCTCCAGCACGTTGAGTAAAATGAGAAAAAGAATGCCAAGATAAAGGGCACCTGGGTGTAACAGGAGCGTTAACCACCAGTATTTCCAAGTGAAGCTCAATTGGTCCACACTCATACGGAGGGGCAAGCGCTACCCAGGTATTGACTGTGTACAGAGGAAGGCTGGAGTTCTCACACTTCCGCTTCCGCACTCTGCTTCAGCACGACAGTTTTCGTTGCTGCGTCATCAGGGCATTTTAACCTGCGTGTTAATAGATGACGGACGCCAGCCTGGGCTTTCACCGCACCCACTGTAACTCCGGCCCTGGGTCATGCTGTGGCCCAGGACAGGTATAGTCAATGTCCAGTGAAACTAAAATGGTGGTTGAAAGACTCCTTTTTCCGGCACTTTTTAAATGTGGGGGTCATGCAGGTTTGGGGCTCATGCTGTGGCCCAGGACAGGTATAGTCAATGTCCAGTGAAACTAAAATGGTGGTTGAAAGACTCCTTTTTCCGGCACTTTTTAAATGTGGGGGTCATGCAGGTTTGGGGCTCATGCTGTGGCCCAGGACAGGTATAGTCAATGTCCAGTGAACTAAAATGGTGGTTGAAAGACTCCTTTTTCCGGCACTTTTTAAATGTGGGGGTCATGCAGGTTTGGGGCTCATGCTGTGGCCCAGGACAGGTATAGTCAATGTCCAGTGAAACTAAAATGGTGGTTGAAAGACTCCTTTTTCCGGCACTTTTTAAATGTGGGGGTCATGCAGGTTTGGGGCTCATGCTGTGGCCCAGGACAGGTATAGTCAATGTCCAGTGAAACTAAAATGGTGGTTGAAAGACTCCTTTTTCCGGCACTTTTTAAATGTGGGGGTCATGAGGTTTGGGGCTTGATGTGGCCCAGGACAGGTATGTCAATGTCAGTGAACAAAAAATGGTGGTTGAAAGACTTTTTTTTCGGACTTTTAAATGGGGGGGATGCGGGTTTTGGGGGCTCTGCTGTGGGGGGAAGGTTAGTCAATGCCCGTAAAAACTAAAATGGTGGTTGAAAGACCCCTTTTTGGCATTTTTAAAAATGTGGGGTCTGCGGGTTTTGGGGCTATGCTGGGCCGGACAGGTATTAAATGTCCTTTAAAAAAACATGTGGTTAAAATCTTTCGGGGCTTTTTAATTTGGGGTAGAGGTTTGGGTCGGGGGATGTGGTAAAAACAGGGATAGTAAATGGTCTGTGATTTTTTTCTGTACTTTTTTAACCCCAAGGTGTTGCCTAAGATGAGCATGTTCCCCTTTTATGTTGTGGATGTTTTAAATTTGTTCTCCAGCCTTGTTTTGGGGGTAATAATGAAGGTTTGTTGCTCTCCCCTAGACTTAAATGGTCATCGCGATAAACGTGTCCTATCGAAAAAACCCTTTCGATGGGCCAAATATGACTACGATCGATCTCGTACCAACCCCTCGCTCAACATAGTGGGGGCTTGACTGGTGCAATGGCATGGTGCCACTGGGGATTGTGTGCTGTTGCTCGGCGGCAGGATGGACCACCCCATCTGAGCCAGTTTTTCCCAGGCACCGGATGGTGATGCGCATGTGTTGAGGCGGGCCCTGGTGGAGTTAGCTTCCCGGCCCTGCTTCACTTTCTGCCAAGATTCTACAAACCCATCATGGCCCTCGGGGTCTTAGCAAAGAACTGCCCCCCGCCCGTAAGCCCCTGTGCCGCTACTTTCTTGGACCCGCGAACGGGTTTTTTACCCGTGGCCCCTTGGTCCCCACTCACACTGTGCTTTCTGTGACTCACGGCCACACAACCAACTTTCTGGTGCGCCCTGCCTGACGCGCAAATGACGCCCTCTTCTCCTGACGATGTGGCCCCTTTCCTACCCGGTCCCCAAATGCAGTCGGCTCATCTAAACTATTTGTGTTTCATCGTCACTGCTGTCCTCATCACCGGTTTGGGGATGCAGAGGCTGACCTCTAAACATGACCTCCCATGCCACTCTCCCTCTATACTTTTCGCCCATGCAAGAAGAGGGGGATATTGGCCCCATTTCTTCGCTGCCAAGTAGCTGCTGTTTTCCCTCCTCAAATTGTTCATCCTCGCTATATAGTGGCGCTGAGCCCAGACCACATAGTAGATCTCTGGCTGAGGGAACCGGATGGGACAGAGGTGGGCTGAGGACGGGTGAGGGCCTCTGACCCGCTCCCGGGCCATGCCAACTAAGAGTTGTGTCTGACGTTCCCACCGACTCTTGGCTGGGGTTGTCAGATGTCATCTGGGAGGAAGTGGATGACCTAGTCAACCAATCAAGAACCCTTGGGTTGCTAGTCAGCACACGGCCACTAGATGACAGCGGCAGTTGTGGCCTCACCGAGTGACCCCTGCTGCGACGTCCCCTTGCTGTGCTGCGACCTGGGCCTGGAATGTTTGTGCCTCTGCCACTCGCAGGTGAAGAGCCTGCCACCTCTCTGTCTGACATACTGTTTGTTCTAAAATGTACAGACACTGTTTGATGAAGATATCTGTATATGATAAATACACACCCTGTATTTGACTCCAAATGAGCCCACTAAGAAGCTTGGGTAACCCTTGGATATAAATTGCGCTCCACAAATGGTCAGGAAAAATTTACTTGTATGTGCCGTTTAAAAACTCTGTGTATTTTACTGACTATAAAAGCACAAACAGGGGGGGGGCGTGTCCTGCTATGTGAGGAGTACAGACGTGTCTGTGAGGAGCTCCGTCTAGGGCCAGCATAAAAAGCCTTCTCCAGCTCTTATAATGAGCAGCAAACGGGCCAAAAGGGCTGCAAAAGCCCTCAAGGATGCGCTGGCAGGAGAATTTGCCATCTCCAATTACTTTACACCTCTGGCCGGCATCCCTGAGGATCTGCTGGATGCACGCGCTCCGGGCGCGGAGCCGCCATCTTGCCCGCCTCCCTCACGGCGCCGCAAAGGTAAAGAGCTGCAACCTGACACAGAGGCGACCGGGATCGGGGCCGTGACCCAGCCTCCATCTCGAGCCGGCCGGCGCTCACCTGCTCCGGCGTGCCTCCCGGGGACTTGCAGCACGGACCCGCTCTCCCCGCCGCAGTCGCGGAAGTGTGACGCGCCTCGGCGCCCGTCAGTCATGGAGGAGAGGGAGATGATGGGGACGCCGGCGGGCCTCTGGAGCTCGGAGACGGAACGACCCGGGGACGCTGACGCTACGGATCAAGGTGGGTGCATGCCACAGTCCCCTGGCCGCATGAGGGAGACCAGTGCCAGCCCCGTCGCTGCCCAGCAAGACAGACCAGGGCAGATATCCCCTGACCTTGCCAAGATGGCGGCGGTCCTCGCTGCACCGCGACTCCCGCCGGCAACGGGTTCCTCCCTAACATCCCCACTCAGCTCCACCACCAACTGGGCAGCAGAAGGCCCTGGACTGGATATGGAGGACACAATATTGTCCTCTTCTACAGCCACAGCTGCTGTCCCAACTCATTGTGGGTCCCCACAAGCGCCTGCACCACACTCATCTGGGAGTATCTCTATGAAGATCCCTCCACCCCCCCAAGTCATGGCTGCAGAGAGCTCTTTTGGGACCCCTTTGCATGCCCAGAGGGCTAAAATGGACGCTCTCCTGGCTTCTCCAAGCCCACCTGCACCAGCTTCCATCCCCACCCATCAGGCTGACCAGCAGATATCTCTGGAGTCGCCCAGGGACTCTTCAGCAGCCGTATCTCCTGTTACTAGACATCATGTCTCCGAGCCTATAACCCTGGCCCCCGTGGGCCACTCTCTCCATCAGCCAGTATCCTTACAAGGTCCTTCCTGGCACTCCAGTCCTAACTCCTCATCATGGGGAGACAGTCCAGCCCGTCAAGTGACCAGCCCTGCGGCACTGAGCGCTATCCCGCTAGATTTTCAATCCAGCTCTCCAGCCTTTCCTACCGTTACAAACCTCCCCCCCCCCTGAGGAGGCGATCCATACCCTCGCAGCCCATCCAGAGCTGAGAGCTCTCTTATCGCTGCTTCCTACCAAATCTGACATGAAACAACTGGCCTATGACCTCCAAAAGTCTTGGAAGCGAGACCTAGCACCTGTTCAATCTGATGTCGCCGATCTTCAAGGGAGGGTTCAGCAACTGGAGGACGCCCAAGCCTCTACGGACATCGCGATCTCAACTTTGCAATCTTCTATTGACGTGCAGCAAGACCGATATGCGCTCCTCGTCAATCACATGGACGATTTAGAAAACCGCAATAGAAGAAATAATATTAGAGTACGGGGTCTACCGGAAACAGTTAAGACGGCTGACTTGATACCCACCTTAACAAAGTTGTTCAATTACATCCTGGGCAGGCCAGAGGAAACAGTGATTGCCTTTGATCGGGCTCATAGGGCACTCCGACCACCAAGCCAAGACACTACACGACCCAGGGACATTGTTTGCCGCATCCACCACTTTACGGTCAAGGAAGAAATAATGAGG
Source organism: Phyllomedusa bahiana (assembly GCA_025379985.1). NCBI lineage: Eukaryota > Metazoa > Chordata > Amphibia > Anura > Hylidae > Phyllomedusa > Phyllomedusa bahiana. The sequence goes on from JAODAL010004161.1 coordinate 150,102, forward strand.
AAAGCGCGCATCATGCAAACCGTGAAATTTAATGGTACGACACTGAGCCTTTTCCAAGACCTTTCTCGGAGAACTCTTCAAATGCGCTCGGCGGTCAAACCACTCTTAGCTCTTCTTCAAGCGAGGGGAATCCCGTACAGATGGGGATTCCCATTTTCTGTTCAAGTTCGTCACAAAGAAAAACTTTTGTTCCTCCGATCCCCGGCGGACCTTCCGGGCTTCCTTGCCTCTCTGGATCTCCCTGATGTGGCGCTTCCGGATCTGCATGCAGCTATGGGGTTGGACCCCATTCCTCGAGCGGGTCCCTCCCAGCCTTTGCGGTTCAATCCCTCGTCAGGGGATCCTAAGCCCCAACGCCCTCGACGTCGTCCTGGAAGCGCGGAGCGCTCCCCTCCCAAGAGACATCCACACCGCTGATCCTCGAGTTTCTAGAATCTTGAGATATGTCCAAACTTGATTGTCTGGTATATTTGCCATGTGCCTTTCCTCTCGTTTTGCTGCTGCGAATCCTGTATCCTACCTGTTACATCTGCCCTCTGTTTCCCTTCCCCTTCTCCCTCCCCTTCCCCCCCTCCCTCTTGTATCCTTTCCTCCCCTTTCCCTCCTCACTCTCCCCTCCTCCCCTCCCTCTCACACCCGGCCCATCCCCTTCCCCTCTCTCCCTCCCCTCCCCCAACCTTCCCCTCTCTCCCTCCCCTCCCCGCACCCCACCTTCCCCTCTCTCCCTCCCCTCCCCCCACCTTCCCCTCTCTCCCTCCCCTCCCCCCACCTTCCCCTCTCTCTCTCCCCTCCTCCCACCTTCCCCTCTCTCTCTTCCCTCCTCCCCCTCTTTCTACCCTCCCCCCCACACTTTTTTTTTTTTTTATATCTTTTTCTCCCCTTTCTTTATTTCCCTTTATTGGTATCAGAGGGCCTCAGTTGTCTATAAGTCAGGCAAGATTCTCACTGACCCCCACCATGGTGGGATATCGCAACATACTATGTAATGAGCTGGGGTTTCTGGCTTCCTTTTTTTTTTTTTTTTTTATACCCTGCCCGCGGTTGGTGCTTTGGTCGGGCTTCACTAGTGGGGCCCGACTGTTGCGTCACCTGTCGGGTGGAGATCTCCTTCTCAATCGCCCTGAGACGTCTCCGTATATGGTACTCTTTGCTCCCCACTTTTCCTAACGCGTTCCTCTGACAACGTTTTTGTCCACCCCCAAGATAGAATGGCCTTTCAATGCCCTATTGTGGCTTCTGAAGGTCTACTCTTCATCTCTGAATGTGTTTGTGCTTGGCCTGATCTTTATAGGCCTTTTTCTTTATATTTACTGTTAAGGTTCTGGTTTATTTGCTATAACCTTCTCCGGTTGGTCTCCGCCCGTCCTCTGGCTTTTCTTCTCGGGTCCGCTTCCTTTGATCTACTCACGTTACCCCCGTATGGCTAACATACGAGTGACGTCCCTCAATGTGAAGGGATTTAACGTGCCCGAGAAGCGCTCTCAAATTCTGTACAATCTTCACAAGCAGGGATCTCATATTGTCTGCGTCCAAGAGACCCATCTTTTGAGTGCCCACATCCAATCCTTTCGAAATAGATACTTCCCTGCCTGGTACCATAGCAGTAATCCTGTGGCCAAGACAAAAGGGGTTGCAATTTTCTTTCACAGATCCTTGCCGGTCCAGGTTCTTGAGGTTCTCCCTGATGAGGACGCTAGGGCCCTGTTCATTAATTGTAGCATTCAAGGGCACAAGTTCACGATCGCTAACATTTATGTTCCCAACACCGGACAGCTATCCTTTTTATCTAAAGTTTTGGATACTCTTGCAAGCTTTGCCCAGGGCAAGATTATTTTTTGTGGTGATTTTAACCTCACGTTAAACCCCTTGCAAGATACTTCAATTGGCCGCTCCGCAGTCCCCATGCGTGCAATTAACAGGGTCCGAAAAATGCTTCATGAAATGCAACTTGTAGATGTGTGGAGAGTTCTGCACCCAGAGGAACGAGATTACACCTTTTTCTCGTTCCCCCACGGTTCATATAGTCGAATTGACTATATACTCCCGCACCATTCTCTCCTTCCCTCGGTCTGTAGTGCCACGATTGGAAACATCCTGCACTCGGACCACGCACCAATTCATTGTGATCTTCGCCTTCCCAATGGTAGCAGGCCGCCTTTCTCCTGGAAGCTAAACGAATCCCTCTGTATCTCAGAGCTCGGCAATACTGTTGAATTGTTCTGCTCTGAACACGCCGAAGATCCCACCTCTCCACAAACCCAGGGGGAGGCTCTTAAATGCATTCTAAGAGGTGTGCTTATAAAACATGGCGCCAGACTGAAGAGAGAGAGGTCACACAAGTTGCAGACCCTCCTCTCGCGACTGCACCTCCTGGAATCAACCCATAAAGCTTCTGGCTCAGAAGCAGACCTGCGAGATCTTACGCAAGTCCGGCATGAGATTTGTCGGCTGATGGACCAGCAACATCAGAGATATCGGCAAATCTGTGCAGGCTCATCTTATGTATGGAGTAATAAGCCAGGGCGATTTCTAGCCCGAGCGCTTCGCGAGAGGAGGGCCTCCCTATATATTCCATCTGTTAAAAACCCGAACGGCCAACTAGTCCATATAACGGAGGATATTCTGAAGGTCTTCAAAAATTACTATGAGGACTTATATAACCTCCCACCTCCTGAGACCCTCCCGGATCCGAGACCTTACCAGGGCTCTCTTCAGGACTATCTCTCACGTACAGCCCTTCCCTCGCTTGACCCACAATCTCTCGCCTCTCTGGAGGAGCCTTTCTCAGTGGAGGAACTTCTTGGAGCTATCTCTGCCTTACCATCTGGGAAGAGCCCGGGCCCTGATGGGTATACGGCACACTTCTACAAAACTCTAAAAGAGTCTCTGGCTGCTCCTCTACTTAAGGCGTTTAATACGGTTTCCTCAGACCCGCAATTCGATCCTGCTTTCTTGAGGGCATTCGTTACGGTGATCCCTAAAGAGGGTAAGGATCCGACCTTATGCCAAAGTTATCGCCCGATCTCTCTCATTAATGTAGATGCCAAACTTTTTGCCAAATTGATCGCCATGCGACTTAGCCCATTGCTGAGCTCGCTTATCCACCTTGATCAAGTCGGGTTTGTGCCCTCCAGGGAGGCGAGAGACAACACCTTAAAGACATTTTCTCTCATCCAATATATTAGAGTCTCCAAAACACCATGTGTCTTCCTTTCTTTAGATGCCGAAAAGGCTTTTGATCGCCTGAACTGGTCCTTTATGCGGGGGGTGTTGGAACGGATGGGCCTGGGCCCGGCAATGACGAGTAGGATCTTTGCGCTATACCAATCCCCTCAGGCACAAATTCGTATAAACGGGTCACTATCTCAACCGTTCACGATAAGCAATGGTACCAGGCAGGGATGCCCCTTGTCCCCCTTGCTGTATATCCTAACCATGGAACACCTGATGCAAGCTGTAAGAGCAGAGCGTGCTATCCGAGGCATTCAGATTGCCAATCAACAAATAAAATGCTCAGCATTTGCTGACGACCTGCTCCTATACCTTACACATCCTTTAGAGTCACTCCCAGTGGTACTTAGAATATTGCAGGAATTTGGTTCCTTTAGCAACCATAAGGTGAACATGTCAAAAAGTGTAGCACTCGGGTTATACCTATCTGACCACACCCTCCGACAGTTGAAATCTGCCTTTCCATTTACATGGGCCACCACCTCTTTTACCTACCTGGGTGTTAAAATTCCAGCTAACCCTGACAAAACTTTTGAACTCAACTTCTCCCCACTACTTAATACAATCGGTCAGGATCTATTGAAATGGGACAAGAGGGACTTTTCATGGATTGGGCGTATAAATATAATTAAAATGAATGTTCTCCCTCGCCTCCTTTACTTGTTTCAAACTGTGCCCATTCTGCTTCCGAAGACTTTCTTAAAGGCCCTACGTAAACTAGTCTCGAACTTCGTGTGGGCAAGGAGACACCCCAGACTGGCGCACTCTATCCTTACTAGACCTAAGGCAGAAGGTGGTCTTGCACTCCCTGATCTTCACTTGTACTACCTGGCCTCGGTCATGGTACGCACTCTGGATTCTTTCCACAATGCCCACCAGAAGTCCTGGGTTCAATTAGAAAAGTGGATGTATGGGGCCCCCACGGCAGCCTTGCCATGGCTGACACCGAAGTTCCTTCCGAGAAGGCTCCTACTCGATGTCCCTCTGATAGCCCGCACCTCAATCCAGGTTAGCAGAGCATTCCCCTCTAAATTGTCTTTACTCAGACCAGGGGGTCCATTCACGCCCCTATTAGGCAATCCTGGAGTCCCCGAGAATCTATCCTTAGCTCTCGCCCGCCTACAGGGTGATGAGGCATCAGCAGCGATATTCGGTAGTGTGCTCTCCCCGGACTCGCTGAAATCTTACAACGATTTGATAGGTGATACGAGGTTGCCTCAATTCTCAAGATTTAACTACTGCCAACTACATAGCCTTTACTCGACTAACAAACTTGCCTTGGATTTACACAGGCCACGTTCAATATTTGAATCGTGGTGTCTCCTGGAGTCCTTGGGGAAGCGCACGCTTGCAAGAGTATATGGGCTGCTGCTCTCTGGAGAGGTGAACAAATTCCCCTTTCAAAAGGCCTGGGAGACGGAATTGGGTAGGGAGCTCCCGACAGAGGGGTGGGAGAGATCCTTCCTTCTTGCCCATAAATCGTCCATTTCTGTTAAAGCCCAGGAATTAAACTACAAATTAATTACGCGTTGGTACAGGGTTCCAGCTCTTCTCCACTCCATCTACCCTGCAGTTACCAACATCTGCTGGCGTTGTAAGACAGAGGTGGGAACTCTTCTGCACATCTGGTGGAGCTGTCCTGTACTTCAACCCTTCTGGAGGTCGGTTCTGGACCTTATGCATACTATTACGGGAGTCAGGATACAAAACGATCCGGCTGCCTTGTTTCTTTTTGATATCCCCCTGCCAATGGCCTCTCTCAAGACTCACCTACTCCGGTTCCTGGTCCTGGCGGCAAAATTGGTGATACCTCGACTTTGGCTATCTACCTCCAGCCCGTCCATATCCTCCTGGTTCCGAGAAATCCACACGCTGCAGCGCATGGAGGAATTCTATGCAAACTCTCGCTCTCTTACTATGAAACATCTGCAGACATGGGAGGAATGGTTGACCTTTTGCCGCACGGATCAGTACCGTACCGCTGAATAGTCACCACCACGTAGACACCGGTTTGGATGGGCGGCTCTTGTTTTGGGGGCGACCTAGGGGCGGGGAGGGGACTGACCGGAGAACCTGTTTTATTCCTCTGTTTTTGTTGTTCATGTGAAAGGATTACGACCTCATGCTGGATGCTAGCGCATGTCCTTGAGTGGATAGGAGACATCAGGTCTTCAGAGACTTTCTCCTGCATAAAATGTTATCATAATTCTGCCCGGTCCGTATCCTATCTGGCAGACGGGAACGCTAGCTTTATATCTAGCCAAGATACACATGCCGTTAAACCTTACCTGTATTTTGACCTTGTAACGATCATTTAGCAATCTGGTTTATAATGTGTTATGTATATTATCTGTTTATACACTGAATGTAATACGTGTCACAACTTAATCCTTTTCTTAATAAAATCCATGTTGAATGAGAAAAAAAAAAGCACAAACAGGCTTAATTAACCTTCGGATATGAATTATGCTACATAATTTCTTCTGTGGCGGTGAAAAACAAAGTTTCTTTTACTGAGTACAACTGCAGAACAACGCTTAATTAACCCCTGGATGTAAATTGCGCAAAAGAATTGAGAAACCAAAAACTACGAGCTTTGTAGCGTGCTACAATGGCGTGTTTTCTACGCTGCACAACAAGAGAAAAAATTGTAATTAACCTTCGCTTGTGAATTATGCTACAGGAAAAAAATTTTTTTGGCGGTGAAAAAGACGGTTTATTTTAGTCACCACAGCAGAAAAACAACGCTTAATTAACCCCTGGATGTAAATTGCGCCAAACAATTGAGCAACCACAAACTACGAACTTTGTAGCGTGTTACAATGGTGTGTTTTTTACGCTACACAACAAGAGAAAAAATTGTAATTAACCTTCGCTTGTGAATTATGCTACAGGAAAATGTATTTTTTGCCGGTGAAAGACGGTTTATTTTAGTCTCCACAGCAGCAAAACAACGCTTAATTCACCCCTGGATGTAAATTACGCCAAACAATTGAGCAACCACAAACTACGAGCTTTGTAGCGTGTTACAATGGCGTGTTTTTTACGCTACACAACAAGAGAAAAAATTGTAATTAACCTTCGCTTGTGAATTATGCTACAGGAAAATGTATTTTTTGCCGGTGAAAGACTGTTTATTTTAGTCACCACAGCAGCAAAACAACGCTTAATTCACCCCTGGATGTAAATTACGCCAAACAATTGAGCAACCATAAACTACGAGCTCTGTAGCGTGTTACAATGGCGTGTTTTTTTCGCTACACAACAAGAGAAAAATTGTAATTAACCTTCGCTTGTGAATTAGGCTACAGGAAAAATGTTTTTTTTGGCGGTGAAAAAGACGGTTTCTTTTAGTCACCACAGCAGAAAAACAACGCTTAATTAACCCCTGGATGTAAATTGCGCAAAAGAATTGAGCAGCCAAAAATGAAGTGGTATTTGTATTGTAAAAACGCTGTTTCTTTAAATGAATACAACAGGAACAGGCTTAGATCCCCCTTGGATATTCAATTTGCTGTGAGCAGATAGCATTAAAATGTATATGCAGCTGCATTGGACGCACACTGGACTTCAGATCCAATACCCCACAAAATCATAAATAGGACGTTAAGAAAAGCAGTCTCTGAGACAAGCTGAGACACCCCCCAAAAATCGTTGTATAAAAATCAGTTCTTCAGTAAGAGCTATCACAATCAGCCGCAGCAGCACCTTCCCTAGTCAGTACAGTGAGAGGAGTGTGAGCTCCCAGCGTTGCGCCCGGACTTATATAGTGCAGTGACGTCACAGAATCCCACCGGTCTCTGATTGGCTTAATCTCTGCACATGTCATGCAGGCTATGCCCTTCTTCCTCCCAGAGTGCTTTGCCCCATGTAACGCCATGTGCTCGCAGCCATTTTATCAATCAAAAGCACACTTCGTTCACCCGAAGTCCCCCAAACTTCGACTTTATTCAGAACCGAAGTTTTCCTGAAATTCTAAACGAATTCCACTTCATTAGAATCAATTTGCCCATCTCTAATTGTAATCATGCAGTTAGACAAAAATGAGAGTTCACATATTCCAGTGTTCTGAGTACTAGTGACAACAATCACAACAATCCTCAGTATGTGTTGCCCCAAAAGCTGTGGAAAACTCTTATTGATATCCACTACCATCTGACAAGCAATTTGGGAATCATATTGCCTCTTTTGCTGGAACTCTGCAGTCTTGTCCACAAATGAAGATATGGCTACACTTTTCTTAGGGCCCAGTGTATTTAAAGGCAATAAATCCTTCAATCTAGTTGATAGCTCTTTCCTAAGCTTGCTGCCGGTAAACATCTAAGCCATTTTCTACTGTCGCTGGAGGCGACCCAGCTAAAGAGCTATTGTACTGTGCCTCCCTGCCTCTACCACCAGTGCCCCCGGCCAGTCTTGTTTTAACTTATACAGACTGGTGTGATGACATCATCACACTAATCTGTAAATAAAATGGGGCACTGGGGCTTCTGAATCTTCCTCTCTTTATTGCAGAAGGACAATGTGTGAAAAACATGAAGAGCAGCATGTATGAAATTTTGCATTTAAACACCAAATTTCATGCGCATAATAATAGCCTAGAAAGTGCCTGATTTATTAACCCACTCTACAGTGGGTCATAAATCAGGCGCATTCTAGCGCTAGTACGACATTTCTGGCTCTGGTATATCACTTTGAAAGTGGTATATATGTTCCAGAAATAATGCATCTAGAAATGCCATAGCGAAGCTATAAATCTATAGCTTTGCTAAGGTTGTAGTGCGCCCTACCTCCTGGGGCTGCGGGTGCTATGTAATGCACCTGATAATGACGTACGGGCCATTTAAAAATGCATCGAATGGGGCTACATCTGATATCGGGCTGAAAAGACAGCAGATATCTGGTGCAGTCCCATTTATACATGCCGCCCGAAATATCTAAATATATATGTCCCCCTCACCAAATGATACATTGTATATAAATAAAAATACATGAAAAGCTACAAAACAAAGGACTGCATATAAAACCATTAAATAATGCTCATAAAGTTACCAAAATCAGAATCTCAAGGCCAATAATTTTACTAAAACCAAATACTGCCTCATCAAGACCACATATAACTACCACATAGTGATTGCATAATTCCACCACATATCATCACCCAATAGTGACTGAATAATATCTCTACATAGTGACAAAATAATACTATCACACCATGATCACATATCACAACCACATAGTTACTAAATAACACACCTTACCATTACTGAATATAAACCATTACGCTACAACCAATATTACCGCCATACAGTGACCATATAGTTGTATATAACAGTTGTAAACAGGTGCTCTGCAAACATATAAGTGATTACAGAACAGTTAAATCCAGGGACTCACATGTGTCGTCTTCTCTGATTAGTCGATCACAACTCTGATAAGTATTTCTCTTTCCCTTTACTTCTACATCCGGTCCAGATCACCATAACATCTTCTTCCGGAGACAATTTGTCCCTGCAGAGCTAACAAATAGCTATTGGACTCCCATTTGCATACCAAGTTTTAGTCTTCTTTTGTGTCACTATATAATAGGTAAGTAAACCTCCAATATAGTAAGCAGGTACACCCGCAAAATTAGATAAGCAGATAGGTAAACCCCTTTCTGTCAACATATATAAAAGTTGCCTGTAGGTAGTTAAACAGAGCCCCTGCAGGTAGTTATAGCACCCTGGAGGTAGTTATACCCTATGTTGATAAATAGATAGGCCCCTGTAGGTAGGTGGGCCCCTTATAGGTAGGTATTTAAATCCCTTTTAGGTAGATTTATAGGCCCCCTTTAGGTAGGCATATAGACCCCCTGTAGGTAGGTAGATATATAGAGTACCTGCAGGTAGTTATAGAGGCCCCCTGTAGGAACTCGACCCCCTGTAGGTATATAGGCCCTCTGTAGGTAGATATATACTGTAAATCCCCTGTTGGTATAGCGCCTATAGGTAGGCACATACTGCATATAGAGCACCTATTGGTTGGTAGACACCCGGTAGGTATATATGCCCTTTAAAGGTATATAGATCAACTGTAGGTAGGCACACTGTTGGTATATATGCTCCTTGTATGTATAGAGACCTAATGTAGGTAGATATGTAGTGCACCTGTAAGCAGATAGATCACCTGTAGGTATGCAGAGTCCCTGTAGGTATATATTCTCTTTGTAGGTAAATAGAGTCCCTGTAGGTATATATTTCCTCTGTAGCTATATAGAGCCTCTGTGGGTATATACATGAACCTAAAGTTATATAGAGCCCCTGTAGGTAGATGTATGTATGTAGGTATGTATGTATGTATGTATGTATGTATGTATGTGGCGATCTAGCCTCACTCAGCTTTACTAGCTCATAACGGAGGGTCTTTCATGAAGAGCATGTATGTAAGCCTTTGATTTTTTTAAATGGATCAATAAAATGTAAGCGATAATGCTTTTTAACTAAGCCCAGTCTGCACCTGCGGTGATTTCTGCCTGCTTTTCCACGAACTCCTGAGCTGGTTCCTGTTGTTTGATGTGTTGCTTTGACTTTCAGTGAGGGTTTGCACTCAGAACCGTGTGCTCGCAACCCAGACAGGATTATTACTACAGGTGAGCTGTTCACATTACTTTTGTGCTGCTTTATGTATGTAGGTAGGTAGATGTATTTATGTATATATTCCCTCTGTAGGTATTTAAGCTCCCTGTAGGAATATAGAGCCTTCGGGCATGCCGGTAATTGGTTAATTACCAGCCGCTGACCCTATATAATGGCTCCACCTCCAACATGCCTCCGCCGGATCTTTAGTGCTACCTAGTCTAATGAGAAAGCGTTCTAGAAACCTTGTCCATGTTCCCCGTGTACCGAACCCTCCGCTCTCGTTTACCGACCATGAACCTTCGTCGTCTGTCCTGACCTGCTTTCCTGTCTCCGACTACGAGTTTTCCCGATGACTTTGTACCTCGCTGCACCTCGGCTGCCTCCGCAAGCTAGTCGCGTCAGGGGTAGCAACCTGGTGTTACCCACCACAGCAAGTCCATCCTGCATTACGTCATGCTCTGGTGAATACTGTGACCCGCTTAGACTCTACTCCCCGGTGTGGCCTGTACCACCTGCTGTTACAATAAGATCCGGCCATGGATCCCATCAAGGTGCCGTTGCCCAGTGTGGGAGATCTTACGACCATCGTTGCCCAGCAATCCCAGCAACTGGCACAACAGGCGCAACAACTGAACCAGTTGACTGCCATGATGCAGCAGCTCATCACCGCCAAGCAGCAGCCTCCACCGCCTCCAGTGGTTGATCCTACGCCTGCTGTCCCATTGGCCCCCATGGGCCCCAAGCTCTGGATGTCACTTCCTTCCTAATTCGACAGAGATCCAAAGCTCTGCAGGGGATTTATTACTCAGTGTTCGATGCACGTGGAGCTGATGGCTAAACAGTTCCCGACCAAATGGTCAAAGGTGGCGTTCGTGGTCAGTCTGCTCGCCATGAGGCCACACCCCTCTTGGACAGGAGCGACCCTGTGACTGCTGACCTGCGGATT